>CM022752.1:12642666-12655166 GCA_012411365.1 Ameiurus melas
CTAGGAGGTTGAGGCATTTCAACTTTTAAAGCAATGCAGTTTCTCAGGCTTCAGCCACGCCTCCTCGTATGGCTTAGGGCCATGATTGGACAGCGATTGTAAAAAGCAATGTAATTTGTCTAAAACGTAGTTAAATTACAATCGTAAAATATCTTGTCACACTTGGCACCCCTCTCCATTTTTTTTGTATAGTAATGCCTGCACAGTCGAGCTCGTGATCCACCCCTGTTGTTTTAGTTAGCATGCGGCGTCGATAGCACACAGAGTGAGAGACTGTTTATTCAGAAGGAGATAGCAACACCTCAAGTCCGTCATTAGGATGCAGGTAGACGTGCTTAATACATGCTAATTAGGAGGTAAGTGAAGGGGAACGATGCATATATTTTCTGTAAGCGAATGGTGGATGGATAGGTGTGTAAACGAGCATTAAGTTAACTGCGCTTGGAAGCCGTTATCTCATAATTATAACAGACTTTTCAAACCGGATGATTGTTTTTACACTCGAATGTAATTATGTGCTTTTCTTAGTGAGGCAAATCACCAGGAATGGAAGAGCAGGGTTAAAACAAACCAAATTTCAACAAAGCAAACATGATGGGCCAAACCAGAACAGATAATAGTGTCCTATATATAGTGCCAGAGTCGATATATAGCTTCTGAATTTCTCCAAGTGTGTGACCACTAATGGGGTAGCGGCTGTTTTCCTGCCCAGACTGTAGTGTCAGGCGTCATTTATTATTCATTATACATTACCAGAGAGTCTCCTCCTGGTTTTAGTGCCTTACTTTGATCTTAGTCATGCCAAAGTTGATAAAAAACATGCTTATTATGATTGAATCCTTTCAATTCATCTGAGCGTGCAAACTTGAGAAAGTGTGAGAAATTGTAACTCTAATGGTTTTGTGGGAGAAAAAGGTGAGCTAATCCGTTTTTTATATTCAAGAGTGGGTCATGCAACACCGGTTTACCAGGAGCAAGGGGCGGGGCATATTGTGTGGGGGGGGGGGGGGTGTTTCTGATCTGGATATCATGTCCATTCAGCTCTGTTTTATTTCAGGAGTACTTTTAACAATAGACATGGTCACAAAGCAGCTTTATAGAAATCCGGATGCAGATTTAAATCCCTTATGAGCGAACCAGAGGTGACCGGGGCGATGGAAATCTCCCTAAGATGGCATGAAGAAGAAGATGCTGTAAGAAGAACCAGATTCAAAAGGGAACATGTCATCTTGTAGGTGACAACGGATAGTAGGATTATGACTCAGTAGAGTATAACGGTGTACAGGTGCATATCAAAATATTAGAATATCGTGGAAAATAAAGAAAAATTTCCTGTAATTTGATTCAAAAAGTGGAAACATATATTCTAGATTCATTACACATAGTGAAATATTTCAAACCTTTTTTTTTTGTTATGGAATACGATTCCTGGGATATGCCCCAGGTTCCCTGTGACCCTGAAGAAGTGAGTAAGCGGTAGAAGATGGATGGATGGATCATGGCATACAGCTAACGGAAAAAATCAAAAGTCCAGTATCTCAAAATATTAGAATAAAGAATTTTTTTAATTAAATTATGGGGAAAAAATGTAATATTCAAATTATTCAAATTTTTCACATTTTTATTCTAATATTGGATACTCACGTTTTTTTTTTTGTTTGTTTTTTTTAGCTGCACCTGTAGAAGAGTAAAGACTGAGTGTTAAGTGTGATATATATTATTGTGAATCCTGGGATGAGCACGAAATAATCTTTATGATTCCAGCAGCAGTTTTTAGGTTCAATCCAACACTGTCCAGGTGAGATCAATCCAGTGGTGCAAAGGCATATATTCAATTTAGGCCAAAAAAAAAATTCCTGTACTTTAAAGCAAGTACTAGGTGACTTTAAGCCTCTAAGCTAAACCTTTGGTCCCCGAATGCCGCCTCCTTCTCAGTCCGAAGCTGTAGTCGAGTGCAGATGACAGTGCCCTTGTCCTGAAGGCATTTTTTAATGAACTCCTCAGATGATCCACTCTCTCTGAGAGCACCACTTGCCCACCTACCAAGTGACTCTACTACTGTTTGCACTCTGCTAAGCAGCACCTGCTCTTTTCTCTCCACTTTGGCATCCTCTTTTATTCCTCCCATCACCCTTAGCCAAAGGTTTCCCACACCTGCCTGAAAAATCAGTCTGAAAAACCTGACATAGCCCAAATGCACAGGGAATCTCAGCTCAAACAATGCAATATGACTTCTAAGACTTCTTAGACACAGAGAATGAGAGTTAGGATCTAATATCGACTTCAGGTTGTTGTCAGTGGGATGAGGTTTTTATGGGTGTAGAGCACTTTTAGTTGAATCTGTGTTGGCCTCTCGCTGAAAAACCAAGCAAACGAATGCACTTTCAGTGAGTAATTAATTTTTTTTATTGATTAGCTATTTGCAGAACATTTGCCCTGCGTGAAGTTATCTCAGGCAATTTAGACGTCAATAACGGTCACATTTCTGTGTAATGCAACACAGGCAGGAAGTGTATTCAGCAATTAAATAGCGTGGTGCGGTAACACATTGAAATGTAGTCTGCAAAGCACTCGCCATGTTTACGCTCTATTTGGCAAGGTCATTAGGAGCAGAAAGGCTTTTTAAATCACATGCATCTCACAAATATTCGGATTTGATTTTTACAAAGGATAGAAATGGAGACGTTGGGTTTTTTGGGGTTTTTTTTGGGATAAGACCAACATAAATGGACATACAGTATGACAAGCATCTCAGGCTGAGTAATGCACAGAGTCTGTAAGTGCTTCCGGTCTGTAGGGTCCGTCCAAACTGTTAAACAAAATCAATATGTTCTTCCTGGAAAATGTCAAGCCGAGTCCCGGGCCGAGGCCCAATTCGAGTCCCAATAGTTCCAAGCCGGGTCCAAGGCCGAGTTCTAAGTCGAGTTCCGATAGTCCCAAGCCGAGGCCCAATTCGAGTCCCAATAGTTCCAAGCCGGGTCCCAGGCCGAGTTCTAAGTCGAGTTCTGATAGTCCCAAGCCGAGTTCCAGGCCAAGTTCCAAGCTGAGTTCCAAAAATTCTAAGCCGAGTTCCAAGAATGGGAAAGGAAAAAAACAAAAGCCACCCTCAATCCTTGAATAGGATTATTAGAACTAGCCGACCTTGGGTTCTGTTCGCTGGTTATTAATTTTTAAACCCCATTGTGGCCTTGGCATTACCGATCTTATTAATAGAAGATGATAACAGGCAGAACGAACGATCCTGTTCACTTTTGGCCCGTATAGGCAATTTCACCAAGGATGGAGCGTCTAAATGGAGAGCTCTCTGCTTTTCAGCACCACTTTATGAAAAGAGATGAAGATGGAAATTGATATGTTGTCTTCACCGCACTGCTTTTTGATGTGTGAAGAGAGCTCGACTTGCCCCGCCCCCTCCTCTCTGATGCCATTGATATGAATGAAGAGTTTTGAGCGTGGTGGTAATTTGCTTATACACACACACACACTTAACAGAGAAAATTATTGTTAGAATGTTATGTGATTTATCTCGTTTATTAAATCAAATATTAATCAGTCTGATTGAGGTTTTCCTAAAAATAACGTTTGCCTTTCAGGAGCTTCCTGTAAATATCCCGTGCATGACTGGCCTTTTGGATTTCCCTGCTTTTTGCTCTGTGACGGTGTATAGTTTATATTTTGTCTTTTTATATTTTGTATATCCGTGTCCTCTTTATCCCCTTGAATTAGCTAAGCTCGGTGAAGCACATCTTTCCTGCGGTGGCCCTGACATCCTCCAGGTGTTGTGTTTTTGAGAGCTTGCTGGCTCTGTGTTGCGTAATCCATCAACAAAATGCACCTTTTGTGTATGAGTTGAGATTCTGTAGGCTATATTTGGTATTTCGAACATGCGTACGCCATATTTACATATTCACTAATTTGCAATGTGGCCCGATAAGAATGTCCATTAAAACAAACATAGGCAGACTTTTCTTTAAACAGTGATCGGTCAGACTTTCTGTAGGAGTGGACGGGATCGGTCAGACTTTCTGCAGGAGTGGATGGGATCGGATTTCTGCCGGAGTGGACGGGATCGGTCAGACTTTCTGCAGGAGTGGGCGGGATTGGTCAGATTTTCTGCAGGAGTGGGTGGGATCGGTCCGACTTTCTGCAGGAATGGGCGGGATCGGACTTTCTGCAAGAGTGGGCGGGATCGGTCAGACTTTCTACAGGAGTGGGTGGGATCGGATTTCTGCAGGAGTGGGCGGGATCGGTCAGACTTTCTGCAGGAGTGGGCGGGATCGGTCAGACTTTCTGCATGAGTGGGAGGGATCGGTCAGACTTTCTGAAGGAGTGGGTGGGATCGGACTTTCTGCAGGAGTGGACGGGATCAGTTAGACTTTCTGCAGGAGTGGGTGGGATCGGTCAGATTTTCTGCAGGAGTGGGCGGGATCGGTCCGACTTTCTGCAGGAATGGGTGGGATCGGACTTTCTGCAAGAGTGGGCGGGATCGGTCAGACTTTCTACAGGAGTGGGTGGGATCGGACTTTCTGCAAGAGTGGGCGGGATCGGTCCGACTTTCTGCAGGAATGGGTGGGATCGGACTTTCTGCAAGAGTGGGCGGGATCGGTCAGACTTTCTACAGGAGTGGGTGGGATCGGACTTTCTGCAAGAGTGGGCGGGATCGGTCCGACTTTCTGCAGGAATGGGTGGGATCGGACTTTCTGCAAGAGTGGGCGGGATCGGTCAGACTTTCTACAGGAGTGGTTTACGAGAATGGGACAAAAAAAAACAACTTCCCAGCCTGCTCTATGCAGTAAAAGGTTCAAGCCGCCAGATGGTGCTGAGCTTTACATCATGAATCCAACTTCAAAGCAAAATTTTTAACCGAATATTTTCAATGTATTAAAATCGGTTGTTTACTCATCTGGAGGCTGTCCTACCTTTATTCGGTCACGTGAGAGATGCAGTAATTTCTTCCTTTTTTTCAGTGCAACCACAGCACTGAAAATTCGGGCAGCACATACTCCGTATACAGTGCATTGTACATCATTCGAGAGACTCTTTATTGTCACATTGCTCAAAAATGTTCTTTCCCTTGCAGCTCATTACATAAACACACGAAACCCTCCAATCCCCTCGGGGATTAGCTCAGGGATTTCTATACACACACCACTTTACACATTACAAACTACACGTTCTCAGTATAGCACAATCATCTGTAACTCTTGCTCTTCCCCACGTTCTGCAAGTCATTCTTTCAGGCTGGGGTAACAGAAGTACTAGTAGCGTCTCTCGCGAAAGAGACTTTTTAGTAATAGTGGCCGGAGTTTCTCTTGCAAAAGTCAGAGACTGTTAACTTGCCTGCTGATATTTCTCACCGAAAATATTTGTTAGTGTTCGGCTGTGGTGCGTTTTGTCCAGTAGCAGCAGATAAATCGAGCACTGCAATTTTCTCGACAGCGAGTAATTCCACGTTTAATAAATGTTTCCCTAAGTTTTGCTCTAAGATTCGGTTAGCCTAATAGCTCCTGTCATTTCTTCTAAGAAATTTATAATGAGGTGGCTTTACAGCGAATAAATTCCCATTGAACATAAATGAATGTGTATGTAGACTCTCTCTTTTTATTTATTTATTTATTTATTTATTTTTGAACAGACCGTCTTTTTCCACGGATGTTTAGTAGCAGATGTGAGCACAGCCAATAATTATGATCGAACTCGATAAATTACAAAAGTCGATTCGTTATGTAATGTTGACCTGGTATGTTGGTCCACTTGATGATATTCCAAGCACTGAAGAGGAACAATACGTATCTATGTATTACATACGGTTAATAGAATAGCTCACACGTTAAAACGGTGTGAATAAACGTGGGGTTTTTTTTTCCTCTTCAAATGATCCTCCATTTAAAAGCTTCGCTCGTCAGAAACGAATGTCACGTTCGAAACGAGAAGCGTTCCAAAAGCTGTTTTGACGTGTACAGACACCGCACTCTGACGTCCATTCTCCTTTTCTGCACTCCGTAACTCCCGGTGCTAAAAGCCCAGTGTTGTTGAGAATTTTTTTTCCCCCCCTGTCTTTGACAGGAACATTTTTCATTGATTAGACTGCTAATTACACAGCGTGCGACGCAGAGAAGCGGAGGGTGGAATACATAATCGCGCTCCCCTCCCTTCACGTTTTCGTGATAGCGATGATCGAGAGAAAGATAGGGAGTGTGATCGAGTGAGAGAGTGTGAGCAAGAGAAAAAGGGTAGAGAAAGGGAGCGCGAGAGCTAAACCGAGACTGAGGAGACTGCATGTGTAGGAAGGGGAAGCGAGTGAAACCGACGTGCCATAATGATAAACAGCGACGGGCCTGACTGGGCATGCTAATGAGGGTGTGAACTTGTTTTTCTTTTTCTTTTTTTTTTCTTTTTTTTAGATTTTGTTGTCATCATTCTCTCTGTCCCCGTACCTTTCGAGATGGTAAATGTGTCTTTGGCTGTTCAAATGCACGCGCTTTATTCAGTTTATTCATGGATTCGATCACAGCTTCCATGATACTAACTGTCGAGTACGGCTTAGCCCGGGCTGTGAGCTAAACTAAACACTATCGGCTGTTTAAAAAGGGGGACGCACTTGAAATCAGGACGAGAAATATCCTGTTTCAATGGAAATTATGTCAACACGTCAAATAAAGCTGCGCTTCACGGGGACACCACATGGCTGGTGGGGGAACGACTGTTTATAGCTGTTCTAACCTAAGTGATCACAGGAACTAGCTTGTTTTTCCAGATGCTCCACAAAATGAAATATAGCCATCAACTGATAAACGTTGTAATACAATGCGCCATTCTTTTGGTTAACAAATTGTCATCTTTAGCAATTCGCCGTGGTACAGTATAGAAGGAATAAAAACGGCGCTGTGATCGGAAAATAACAACTTCAGGGTGAGAACTGTAACTCTGCTTCACGACATCGGACATCTCACTGTCACAACATTGATTCTTTTTCAGAAAAACACACACCACTATTGTGTTATTCCTTACTTAAACCCTTCACAAGTTTCTGTAGGAAGAAAAGGAATAACGGCTGTAACTATAACAACAGAGCAGTCGTTTTCACTTTGTACACAATCGTTCCATCTATCTTATGGTTTGTTGTTGTTTTTTTTCCCTTTCGTTTTTCAAAGAGCACGCTGTTTTTCTCAGTGTCTGCAATTTGATGAGTCATCATTTTTCATCACGATTTGTCATTTAATATAAAGTGCCTTTTCTGAAAAGTTTTACTTTCTGCTTTTCTAATAAAAAATTGTTTCTTTTAAAGGTCAGACACAGTTTTCCCTTATTTTCTCACACTTGAATCATATGGTCTGTTCATTAAAAAGTGCCTTAAAAAAACAGTTGAACTTTTTTCTCTCAACCTAATTCAGTAGCCGGTAAGTAGCCAATTTAAAAAATCAGTAGTTAAAAGCACTCTGCTTCAGAATGCCTAAAACATTGCTAGTCGTCACGCATTGATCAAGTTGTTGGACAGCTAGCATAACGTCGTAGCATCATGGAGACGAGCGTAATCAATTCAGTTTCCTAGCGGATACTGTGGAAATGTCCGAATGGAATCTTTAATTGCAAATTGCTAAATTTTTTTTGTTTTTTGTTTTTTTATTTCACTACGTGAAGGGTTTTCCCAGGCTAGCACCAGTGTTCAGATAAGTTACTCAAAAAAAAAGTAATCTACTACAGATTACTAATTACTACTTTAAAATTGTAATCTGATTACCGATTACTGCATGTAAAAAGATGTCAGATTACTTTACTCGAACCCACAAAAATATACTGCAATGTGAAACTCGTAGTTCTTTCAGGACTTTAAGCGCGTGTCCGTGTAGGACATGATCGGAAAAAGTGGGATTTATCATAAAACATGCCTCAGGTGTTGTGACTGTTTGTAGGACGACCAGACCGATGAAATATAATAACTTTTCAAACTAGGCTAGTTTGGTGTCGCTAGCCAAGGGGAGGCACAGCTAAGCTATGGGTTGGTCCATTTAGCTGCTACAGTGCCATGTAAAGTACTTTATCTGTAAACTGGAACTCGTATAGACATTTTCACACCTTGCTTTCCTGATCTGCATCAGGAAATTTTACCGGTTAAAAAAATCTATAAAAAAAATCACAGAATGTATACATGTACATACTTAGATACATATATACAGTGAGGGGGGAAAAAGTATTTGATCCCCTGCAAACATTTTTGACCTGCGTTTTTCTGGATTTTTTTGTTGTTATTCTGTCTCTCACTGTTCAAATAAACCTACCATTAAAATTATAGACTGATCATTTCTTTGTCAGTGGGCAAACGTACAAAATCAGCAGGGGATCAAATACTTTTTTCCCTCTCTGTACATGACTTCAGAGACACCTGTACCTGATTAGCATCGCTCCGATTGACAAACCTGTGATCTTCTGAATCTAGCTCACCTTCTGAGTCTCACAACAGCTTTGCTTTCCATCTAAACTAGCCAGTTCCAGTTGGGTAATGTGTGTGTGTGTGTGTGTGTGTGTGTGTGTGTGTGTACTGTATGCAGTATGTGTATTGGTCCATAGGCAGGCAACACTTCTCAAATTAGCCATGTAGGCCATACTAGCAACACTCCACAGTATTGTCTAGACTCGGATCATCTTAACGCTCATCTCAGGAAAAATTAGCAAGCAGAAGGATAAGGGAGAGAGAGAGAGAGAGAGAGAGAGAGAGAGAGAGAGAGAGAGTTGCATAGTGCACTTTGTGATTTACTTTTCTGTTTGACTGTGTTAAACTGCTCTATTTATTCTGCAGGTTTTCCTTCTCCTTCCTTTCCTCCTTCTTCTGTCTCGCTTTCTCCTTTTCTCTCTGTTTCTCTCCCTCCCTCCCTCCCTCTCTCCCCCCTCTCTCTCTCTCTCTCTCTCTTGTGCACGACTGTAAAGGGCAGCGGTGTAGGATTGGAAATAAAGACTAGCTGATATATTTGGAATGTAAATATTCCACCTCCCTACAGATACTGCTAGAGCTCAGTACAGGCAGACCAAGCCTGGGTTCATATTCAGGTGAGAGAGAGAGAGAGAGAAGAATTGCAAAGTATCTGGTCAAACCTTTTTACCTTCACTGTAAAAATAAAAGAAATGCACATATGTAAATGCACAAATCATGTTAAATTCTTTGTCCGTGCTCTTAATATTTGCAAAAAAATCGGTGTGTTTTTCTATTCATCAGTAAGACAGTCAAGGCACGTTTGTCATCTTGAGTCACATTTGCATCTCGAATCCTCTCAGCTTAAGTTAAGAATCTTCAGAGCTTTATGAATCAGAATCCTCACAGTCACATGAATCGTAATGCTAGCATAAATTTTGGCATCTTAAAGATTGATCTTTTTTTTCAAATTATTTTATTATTATTATTATTATTATTATCAATAATCTATGCGTTTTGTAGATCAACATAAAAATGCAAACGTTTCACCTGCTTTCTGCGTGCATCTCAGTTATAATGAGGATTTGCATGACTTATAGGGATTAACACGTTTTAGCATAATTACGGGCTTTTATGTCTCAAGGCTGCAATATTTTAATTTGCAGCTTTTCAGCACCAGTTCTACTCCAAACAGTCATGCCGTTATCTAAAATTACGACCCCCAATCTACACTTCGTTGTTTAATGCGACGTGCGACTTAAAAATACGTTAATGATTTTACACTCTTGGCTTCAAATGCATATCTAGCTCATTACACTTGGAATCTCGCTTCCTATGAGCTCAGTTTGATGTGTAGATTGAAGAAGAATTGAGGGATGGTGAGAATGGGTTGAGGTGGAGTTGTTGCTGCGAGTAACCCAAGACTATACAGTTGAGTTGAATGGGTCACATGACTGCGTCACATGACTCAAAATACTTTGTTTTAAATCCATTTTCTCCAAAGTCACCTACATCACTACAAGTTGTTTGGGAGGGTTTCACAGAAAGCCTTTACTGTCATCCAAAAACAAACTCGAGCGTCTTCAGACACTACTGGAACATCAGAGGGTTCTCTGGTCTATGAAACCAAAGTAGAGTTTTTGGTAATAAACACCAGAGGTGGTTTTAGCATAGACAGAGAGGTAGCCGTATGGAAAAAATACCTCATGCCCACGGTTAAATATGGTAATGTTTTGGGGCTGTTCTTCTGCCAGAGGACCTGGACATTTTGTTAGGATACATGGCATCATAGACTCTATCAAATATCAACAGATATTAAATGAAAACCTGACTGCCTCTGTCAGAAAGATTAAAATGGGCCGTGATTGGATCTTCCAGCAGGACAGTGATCCAAAACATACATTAAAACCAACACAAAAATGGTTTACTGACCACAAAAAAAGAGGTCCTGCCATGTTCATCTCAATCCCCTGACCTGAACACATAGAAAACCTGTAGGGTGAACTGAAGAACAGAGTTCACCAGCGTGAACCTTGAATTGTGAAGGATCTGGAGAGATTCTGTATGGAGGAACGTTCTCAGATCCCTCGCCATGTTTTTTTGTTTTGTTTTGTTTTGTTTTGTTTGAATTTGAATTGAACAAAAGATGAAAAGGTTGAACAGTAAAAAGACAGCCTTCTTTGCTCATATTTTCCAAGGGCGCCAATATTAGCGGAGCGCACTGTATAAGTCCTACTACCTGTTCATGGTATATTCTTGCATACGTGGCATTAGGACACGGCCAAATTCATGTCAGAGCTCACCGAGTCTCCTTCTTGTCACACAAAGTGTACGTACATCCTGTACCTCAAAACTAAAATATGAAACAAGGTCACGATGGAGCTAATAATAACGGCAGGTCCGGGTTCAAATGAATGTTTGTTATTATTGATATGCTTATTAGGAGCCGTCATTGTTATCATGTAATAGCTCTTGCAATGAGGTTACAAAGCACACCCCAATAAAGCCTCTCGGAACTGAATGAGAGCGGAGAGGAGACGGGGAGCAGTAAAAGGGAAACGGAAACACTTGAGGAGCTCTGCTTCATGCATCGTGCCCCGCTGTGCTCGTGCTGTGCTTGTGTGGAAGTGTGAGTGCTTTCAGCAGTAATTGTATCAGCTGAATCGTTATCCTACATCTTTAGGAGATGCAGTCATGGATTCCATCGATGATCAGTGCCCACATTTAAGTTTTGTAGTTTTATAAACACGTAATATACACTCGTCGTCCATTTTATTAGGAACACCGGCACGGCCAATTAACCAATCATGTAGCAGGAGTGAAATCCATAAATTCATGCAGATACACATCAGGAGCTTCACTTTATGTAGTCTCCGATTCCTGTTCTTATCCGAATGGCCTGGAATCCAGTGTGGTCTTTTGCCGTTGTAGCACATCCGCTCCAAGGTTGTACGTTTACGAGTTGCGTTTCACCTCACCGCAGTCGTAAAGAGCAGTTATTTGAGTTACTGTAGCCTTCCTGTTTGTTTAAACCAGCCTGGCTGTTCTCCTCTGATCTCTCTCCTCAGCAGAGCATTTCCACCCACAGAACTGCCACCAGATGGGGTTTTTTTGTTGTTGTTTTTGTTTTTTTTGCAGCATTCTCTGTAAACCCTAGAGATTTCCTTTGTGTGGAAATCAGAAGAACCCCATGTGGCACAAGCAATCATGCCATGGTCAAAGTATTTGAGATCTCTGGGGTTTTTTTTCCCCCCCCCTCCCCGTTCTGGTGTTAGACATGACGATTACCTGAAGACCCGTTAAAGATCTGCATGATTTTATGCATTGTGCTGATGTTGCATGATAGGCTGACTGGATAATTGCATGAGTGAGCGGGAGATTTTATTAAAGTGTTCCTGTTGAGTATAGATGCTGTGGAACACACATTGTAAGTGCCTGAATCTTGGATTCGAGGTTAAATCACTCGACTTCACTGGTGGTGACGTTATAGACTGCTGTATTATTTATAAAGAATTGCCAGCGGGATCTCTCTCCATGAGGTAAATCAACCCACCCTTCAGTTTCAATAGCACCTGTTTTACTCCGGTTTCAGGCACAAACAATAAGCAATGTCAATCACATGTAGTTAAGCACCGGTAATGGAAATACGATGCTAATCTGCTGTTAATATCTTCAGTCCTGCTGTTCTTCATTAACTGAAGTTATTGCGGGCAGTTAAAGAAAGTTTTTATTATTATTATTTATTTTATTTTTTTTACATTTTATTTGAATGAAACGTTAACCCCCTAGTTTGATATTAAATGTGTGGGACTTAGGGTTGTCGAGGTGCTATTATCGTTTTCTTACGTCCACGAGGCTTTCACAGCTGTCACACTTCATGAAGCTTTCACAGGTGTCACACTTAAACCCTACAATTAGTCTTGGGCATTTTAATACCTTTAATATATTCCAGTTAATGCTATCGCTTTGTCCTGCAAAGCTAATATTCAAGTCAGGCTAGTACGTACAAAGCCGTTTGAAGTATCGCTGCTTTCTCACCGTGGTTATTTGGAGCGGTTGGTCATTTATTTTTAATACGAGGTTAAAATCCAGA
>CM022752.1:12660166-12920166 GCA_012411365.1 Ameiurus melas
ATGGTCTTATATAGATAGATTAGAACTAAATATGACACAGAACAGGTGAACACATGCAGGTAGCAGCCCAGTGATCAGACATTCAGGTATCAGCCCAATGATCAGACAAAGAAGCAAACATGGTGTTATATAGATTGATTAGAACTAAATATGACATGGAACAGGCGTACACACTCGGGTAGCAGCCCAATGACCAGACTGCAAGAGAAACAAAAGCACCGATGGCAATGGAAATTGAAGCTCACGACATGAACCCAAAACGAGGACTCCATACCACGGCTTGCGCTGAGAGGGAACTTCATTCTGCTTCGATTTTACAAGTCTTTGGAACTGAGGTACAAACACTGTTCTTCCAAATGATACTCACTCAGTTGGTGTTTTGATGATGGTGGTGGAGGACACTGAGTAACCTGCCTGCAGAGCATAACAGCTACCTGATTTGACTTTTTTTTTCCCTCAAATATATATATATAAGAGAGAGAGAGATCTGTGACAGATGGATAACAACAATGGTTCCTGCAGTGAAAGTTTTTAAGATTCCTCCATCCTTTTGTGTGTGCGTGTGTGTGTGTGTGTGTGAGTGAGGTAAAGGAAAATGGTGAGAGTGAAAGAGAGAGTTAGTAGTAAAATTCTTTGTTTAGTTTGCACTATTCACAAAGCGGAAGGAAGGAAAAAAAGTGTCATGATGGAGATTCTCCCCCCCCCCCCCCGCCCCCCTATCGCACTATTGTAATAGAATGGGAATAGAATGTAAAATGGAAAGTGCTGTGTAGTGAGAATGAGCAACATTGTGCAGCGTCCCTGTGGGGTTTGTGTGCGCTGTGTGTGTGTATTTGTGTGTGAGAGAGAACGCGACAGAGAGAGACCGGGATTGAGAGAGAGAGAGAGGGAGGAAAGAAGCTCCATCCGCCTGGACGTGTGTGAATTATTGATAGCGTGTCGGGTCGCATGGCTGTGACGCTGTGAAACACACATATGGGAGGTTTCTGAAGAGTGCAGAGGTGAGGTAAAGTTGTGTGTCAATTGAACAGCGGTTTCCTGAGTGTCCTACACTGCATGAGTTCGTGCTTTATAAAGCCACCACACACACACACACACACACACACACACACACACACACACACGCACTTCCCCTCCTTTTTATAAGGTAAGTTCATGAGTTGGCTGGCGTTTCATTATTAAAGCAGTGAATGAATCTCAATAGTCCATTTTGCAGTGAGGGGAAAAAGTGTAATTTCCTGGACTAGTGTATTTATGAGAGGTTGATTGTCCTACATTTGTATTTTAATGCAGGTTCTCTGAAGAACAGCTCATATTTGGCCTGGCATATGCACCCGTAATAAAAAAGATACATGGACCTTAATAGCCCGAGTGTCCGACCTCTCTCTCTCTCTCTCTCTCTCTCTCTCTCTCTCTCTCTCTCTGTGTGTGTGTGTGTGTGTGTGTACGTGTGTGTGTGTGTGCAGTGGATTGTAGTGGCTCCGTGCCGCCCTGTTTCTGTCCCAAATTTATCACTCTGGCCTGGGTCCCCAATGACGCCTATGATGAGGCCCACATTGCCCCATCAGTCTTATAGACCTGCTGCGCGCACACACACACACACACACACACACACACACACACACACACAGTAAATCGGAGAATACACTTTTGTGTGTGTATAGTAAGGTTTTCTGTACCTGCATTCCTGTACCTTTCCTCTTCTAACAGAAGAAACAAAGACAAATCGTGCAACCTGAACTCATGCAAAAGGTCTTTTGTCTTTCTGCGGATTCTTAAAGATTTATAAACTACCTACACACACACATACTTGCAACATCAGTACAGTGTGAGTGTGTGTGTCAATATATATATATATATGTGTATATGTATACACCTCTGCTTATATGCGTGTGTATGTATATATATGTGTGTATGTATGTGTGTGTATGTATATATGTGTATATATATATATATATATATATATATATATATATATATATATATATATATGCACGCAGGTATGTAACAATTTTTGTCGAAACCTTCTAACACAATTCTCCAAGTGATGCCGTTATTGGAAAATAATAACCTCGGGGTGGAAGCAGAATCACGTCTCACACCGCCGTGTTGTGGATTACTTTCCTATTACAGCATGCCCCGTCCTGTTTTCTTCCTTACGTAATCTCTTTACATGATTGTAAATTTGTAGAAGCGTGCCATGTCCGCTGATTAGTGTTAGCTTTAGTGTGGTATTTCCACACTATACTGCATCCTGGGCGTACCGCAAACATGTAGCTGTTCTAGTATGTAATATTAGCATGATTTTGTTTATATTACAGTTGTTTTAAAAGAGTTTCTGCATAAATTCTGATTCTGCCCTACAAGCTTGCCTCCACATAGAAACGCTAAACACTGCAGTCTCCCAGTGAGGGCTGTGATCAGAGTCTGCTATTGAGAGGGTTTCTGTTTTCATCCGACACTTTAAAACACACACACAACTTCATTTCGGTCGTCGTCTAATGATCAGATCCGTGCTTTATGGTGCGCTGGGGCCGTGATCTGTCTCTGTCAGTACATTGTGAGCGATGTGGCCCACCGCGCTTTCGGTAAGCGTTCTCAGTGTGCGGTCCAGGTTCACCACTCCAGCCCCTTTTAATTCCACCATGATGGATTAGCCTGGCGGGAACCAATTTTGTCGTTCAGATTGAGCTTTAAATCATCGGATCACTCTCATGGCCGCACGTCATTTATTATACCCATGGATTAAAAAAAAAAAAAGTAAATATATTACAATGTAAATAAATTAAAGGCTTGTGATCACAAGACTAAATGTTGTATGGACAGGGTTGTTCTTTGAAAAGGGTGATAGATGAGCCTCCCTGTGGCCTTCCAGACAACTCCCAGGTCAATTTCCTGTTAAGTGGCAATGCAGCTAGACTCTGTAATCTACCCACACGGCATATGGAAATGCTTTGTTAAAATTACAGAGCATTCCACCACTTTGTTGTGATTAGTCACGTATCCTGAATTAACCTCCAAGGACAGGCTCATGGATGAGGACAAAAAGGAAGCAGAAACTATAGAAGTCACAGGTAGTATGCGGTCTCACCAGAGTATCGTGAGTGTGTGCGTGGTTAGCATGAAGACCGAGGCTAAAATGGAACAGGACAGATAGAGGTTTGAAGCTCAGCTAAAACAGAGGTGTGGGAACAAGAGACACTGACAGAGACAGACAGGCGGACAACGAGAGGGACTAGGCGACATAAGGCGGTGTGGAGAGAGGGATGAAGTGCACAGAGCAGGTGGAGAGAGCGAGAGAGCGTGAGGGATGAAAAGCTGTCAGGGTTTTGTCAGAAGAAAGCAGAGGCGTTCTCTCTGTGGAGCAGGACATCACTGTCAGAGCGAGTGGCCCGGTGACCTCATCACCGCACACACTGACACAGAGGAGCCGAGATCCAGGAGTCCTGCAGATCTGCTCACACCAGTGCTGAAACACACACACACACACACACAGTTGTGCTCAGAAATTTACAAATCCCATGCGAAAACTGCCAAATGTTAAGAGCCAGGGGAGCGTAAACTTTTGAGCAGGATGATCGGTGTAAATTTTGTTTAAAGATCTTAATTTTTTTTCCCATTTAGTACTGCCCCTCAGAAGCTACATAAGATGTCTCCCAGAAGACAAAAAAGTAACTGTTCAAAAGTTTACACCCCCCTGGGTCTTAATGTGTGGTGTTGCCTTCTTGTACTTGGTTTTACATGGTGTGGATCTGTCTTACTTCACCACACCCTTGCTTTTGTCATGTTCTGTAAAGTAGGAACCAAACAACATATGGCTGAAATGGTTCATTTAAATGTCAAAGCAAAATTTAAGCTCATTTACCATTGGCATATTTCTTCCATATGTTTTATTTCTCCAGTTGGCTCTCCGTGATATAGCAAACAACTTTTGAGCCATGAAAGTGGAATATTAACAGCATGTTCCTGTTTTATTGTGAATGACCTTCCAGGTCTGCACATAGTTTGTACGCCGTGTTCAGTGAACGTTTGCACCTTTTGTAGTAGTCGTGTACGAGTCCCTCAGTCGTCCTCAGTGTGAAAAGATGTATTTTGACATTTTATAGTCACTGTTGAAAAGGAGTCAAATATGCAGAAAATGTTGGAAAAGTAACGTTTTAGGACCTGGAGGATTTTTCTGAAGAACAGTGGGCAGTTCAACTGCTCAGGACAAACAACAGGCGTGGATCATCCAGGTAACGACACGCAGTATTAATAATCAAGGGTATATAAACTTTTGAACTGCTTCATTGGTATAAATTCAGTTATTATTGTCTTGTGGACTGTATGTAAACATCTGTTATGTGAAATAGTTTATTCAGGGCAGGACTACATTAAAAACAGCAAATTTGAAGAATTCTTGTTATTTATGTATTTATTTATTTTGAATTATTAATATTCTGCAAGGGGTATATAAATTTATTAACTGTATAGATAGATTGATAGATAGAGATATACATGGGTTTATATATATATATAATATATATATAAATTAATATAGAACAATTATTATTTTTTTCATTACATTTTCATCTGACTCTGACATGCAGCCTTATGTTTTCACTCCTAGCATTAGCATGTATCCTGAGGACTCTGTGATTAGCGAGTGTTTTTGCGCAGCATGTTTCAGGTCTCTCTCTGCTCTGCTGATCTGAGGTCAGCACCAGCTTTAACCTCATGCTGAAGCAGTCCATAGTCCCCCCGATCCCAGATCAGCACTTCTCAGGTATAAGATGGCAGGAACATATGATGCTGTGGTGGCTGATGAATGGTGTGTGTCTGGGGGATAAGCAGCGTGTGTGTGTGTGTGCGCGCGATGCATCTTGCCATGATGGAGTGCAGTGGTGCCCTCCCGTCCTTGCACGTCTCTCCCCGGCATAATTAAAGCTCTTAAAGTAGAGGAAGCGTTCGCCTTTAATTAATCAATGCGCCGCCGATGGGGCCTGCTCCGAGGAGCAGTGAACAAAGATCACATCCCGATTCCTTACGCCAAGTCTCGCACACACACACCCCCACACACAAGCATGCACACACTGTGTGTGGTGATCATGCTAGCCACATAATTGCACACACTTAATCATACCATAGGCTGTAACTGACACACAGGTAGATCTGGGATGGGTTTAGCAGATGTTTGGCTCTGTGAATGTGCAAGGGGATTCAGGATTACCGTTCATGCTCATGCTAGTCCTGAACGTTTGGATCAAATTGTCTTAAATCCCACAGGGTTAATCCGTGACAGAATTAGGATTTTCTGCTCTGTTCTCTGCACTCTGGAGGGCTTTAGGCTTAAATTAATTCAAGCCCATTCAAGGATCCATGCGAAGAAGCAAAACGTAGACATATAAAGACAAATTATAGGTAGATCGTGCAAGCTCGTGCATTATTTTTCCTCTAACGTCTTATTGTTAAGTGCAATTTCATTTTAAGTGTCGATTCGTGCCCCACTCCAGTTATTATGACTAGACATCCAATATTTATTCCAGTGGGCAGGTTGTATAGTATTCGACATAATGAAGTCTGAAAGCCAACGCAATAAGCCGCTGAATTCATACGCTGTTACTTACGATGGCTTACAATCGCATGTAATTTGCACAGGCAGGTTGCTCAGTGTTGCAAAGTTATCCTTTGTAGTTTATCTTCAAGGTTCTCCCGCTGTTCTGTGTACTTGGACTGTACTTATACGCTGTGTATTTGGCGTATTGCGCTCGCACTCATCATTTTAATGAAAAGGTATTTGGTTTTAGAATCGTCACGTCATTTGCATTTCGTGCAGATGGCTTGCCGCACTGCGGTTGTTTAGAGCGTGCAAGTTGCTTTATTCTTTTTGGCCTGGCTCCGATTTCCAAACGACGACGTAACAGCCGACTTGGACAACAGCTTATAATGCATGAACATGAGTAGTTGTTGTTGTTTTTTGGGACAGAATTGATGACCGGGCAAAGGGTTTACACGGAAAGTGTTTGTGATTGTGAAGTGTATTCAGCTGTCTCGAGCAAGCACATATCAAGGACATTTCCCGCATTTAAAAATGTTTGGTTCTTTGGAAGTCTTCAAACTTGGTTTCTATGGTTTACGTCCATCCTGTGAGAAGGTCAAAAGGGGAAAGTTTATTAAATTAACCATCATAAAGCTATATCTGGTATAGAACCTCAGTCAGTACGTTTACATGGACAACAATAATCCGATATTAACCCGATTAAGACGATACTCTGATTAAGAAACTAGCATGTAAACAGCGATTATTGATGACCTTAATCCGATTAAAGTCATACTCGAAGTAAACACAAATGGAATTAAGACATGGAGTATTCTTGTTTTAGTCGCATTATCGACGTGTATTATAGACACGTACACACCTTAATCACACTATTAACGTCGTGTGGGAGATTTCACCGCATTTTTTGTGACAGGACACGTACACACACGGCAGTGCTCAACCGTTTTACAGCAAACAAGAGAGCACAGGGGCGTCCCAAAACACATACTTACCTGCTATATATTAGACGAGATGTATGTACAGTAAAAACCTACTATACAGTAGGTTAGTACGCAGTTTGGGACGCAGCCCAAGGCTTCAAGCAATCGTCTATTTGCACGTACAGCATGACAAATAATCAACTGCACTTGAAGCTTTCGTAAAAAATTTAAAATACTAACACCCAAAACTGTATACGGTACCATAACGACCATAAGAACAACTGTCTGTCGATACGTGAAATTCTGGAGGGACGTCGGACGGCGTGGTGCGGTGACGTAATGACATGTGTTGTTCTGATCTGTGTTCTATAACATGTAAAACCTGAACATGAAAGGAATAATCTAAAAGCGACTCATGTAAACACCTTAATCACAATATTGTCTTATTCAGAATAAGGTCGATAATTAGATTACTGCTGTCCATGTAAACGTAGCCACTGTTTTTTCGCACATAGTGTAGCGTTTGCAGTTTTTTTTTCCCCTGAAGAACCTGTTATTAGTGAAACTATCGCTGTGGAAAAACTGGCAAATTGATATTTGTGGAAATCATTTCGCAAGGTGTGAACTGTTAAATAAAAGATTTTTGACTGACTAAAGGACTGAAATGCGCATATCAAAAGGACTCATGGACACTGCTCCAGCGGGCTAATAAGCAATTAATACCACAGCTGACCTCCAGGTAATTATTTGTCCTTATAGGTTACAGTCTCGCACATGAAATAAAACTATTTTCAAGTGCTGTGAAACGCAGCGAAACTATTCATAGCCTAAGCAGAAGATCAACATTTCCTTCTTTTGAGCTTTCTCTGTGAGGAGTCGAGGAGAAAAATAGTCAAGGCCCATGGCACATTTGTGCGTTGAATACGAATATAATCAATACGATCGTGTAGGGATGATCATATCACTGTATCATACATGTCTGCCTACCCCTTATCCCCAACTTTTGTAAATATTAGCCTCAAAGAGACACTTTCATTTTCCTTTGTAAAGTCAGGGTTTGTGCTAATATTAACTCCGCAGCTTGACTATAGTCTGTTCATTTGTTTATTTATTTATCTCTTTTTGTTGTTGTTCGATTGCTCTAACCTTGCGGTGGTACCTCGAGCGTCTACGCTGTGTACAGAGCGCTTTATTGACTTGTACGCAGCACTGTGTTCCTCGAGGCACACTATTTCTTCCCGCCGAAGCATACACAGGGAAGTCGGCTTGACTCGACGGTTACAGCATACCGACACGCAGCGTTTCAAAGCAATCCAGACGACGCTGTCGTCCGGTGGCTGCTTCCTGTGAGTGTATTCATGTCAGGACACACATGCGCAAGGTTCAGTTCGGTGAATACGGACGTGACTCCGTTCACCACGCTGGGCTGTTTTATTCTACTGAGAGGTAAGTCGGTGGTAGCCTGTGGGAAGCACATCAGCGGTTAAAAGATTTCTCTACAGGAAACCGGGCCTTTCGATGAAAAAATGCATCAATTTCTTGTGCCATGAAGCGCATACACTTCTTCATAAATTGCCTTGTAATAGCTATTGATAAATGATATGTATAGCGCAGGATCTTTTAAAGAAGAAGCAATAAATGACGTGGACAACGGGTTCTCGTGCTCATTTTTAGAAGCTTAGTAAGGATGGCGTTCGCTCCTCTGTAAATACTGGTAGGCGGAGAAAAAGCCAATTCCTGCTAAATTAATTTAATTACTCATGTGCTAGTGTTTGATTAACATTCGATAAAACACAAACCGTTCCCCTGTGAATAACCGGAGCCGTAGCTTGTTTTTAAACTCCGCCTGTTTGAAGCACCATCACCTTGAGTGCGAACTGCAATAGTAGCGTTTATGTGTATGCGATTATTTCCTGTGTCGAGCACAAGAGGTACTTGATTGCAAAGAGGTGCGTACTCTCTATCACTCTCTCACTCTCACGCTGTCTCCCTGTAGCCTGTAATCCAATGTGCATTCATTAAAACCAACAAATAATGCTGATTTGGTGTGTAGGTGTGTCAGCGTGTGAGCGTAATGATTTTAAACTCCAATTCTCCCTCCACTGCTGACTCCTTAACATGTTTTTGGGTTTGTTTTATTCGTTGTTGTTGGGAAAAGTCTATAGAGCTCACGCCACTCTCGATGGTGAAGACATCATGGCCAACGTTCCTTAGAGCAAAGGTCCCGAAAGCGAACGGGGGCGGGGGGGATGGGGGGGTTTCGAATCAAAATGGCTGCCCTAATTAAAACCCTGGCGAGAAAGCAAATTAGGCGAGGAGAGAAACTCATCAAGGCGCGCAATATCGGTTTCCAAAAACACACACTCCGGCTCTGGCACGGCCCGGATTACCGCGCCCACAGAATACACACTCCGCAGGCTTATTGGCTTAGACAGTGTTTAATATGCTTCCCACAGCCAACACACAGCACACTGCAGTTTACAGGAGAGGGTATAAGAGAAAAAGAGAGGGAATGGTTGTGATATGACTGTGGAAACTGCGACGAATCCATTAGTTGCCGAAGCAAGGCTACAGTGCATAGGACAGAGAATGAGTCATGGGTGAATATGGCTGTGCAGATAGAAAGGGAAGAAATAATGAGAAAGAATGAAAGAGGAAAATCGACAAGTATTAAAGAAAAATGGTGGAAAAGAGCGAGAGAGGAAACAATTTTCTGCACTTCTACACGTTGGGCAGCTGCATGGTTCTTTAGAGCGTCTGTTTCCTCGGTGCGGGCATGCTAATCTTCTCCTTTCGATGTTTTGTTGTGTCAAACTGTAAAGTAAATATACAGGGTGTCCCAAATATCTCCATACATTAAATTAACACTTCCAAAATTGTTCATACTTAGTTTGTGTAATATATATATTTATTGATGGCTAAAAATATGGGCACCCCTGCATTTCTGTCAGATATTGTACTACTTACATTTACATTACAGCATTTGGCAGATGCCCTTATCCAGAGCGACTTACTTAAATTATCTCATTCATACAACTGAGCAGTTGAGGGTTAAGGACTTTGCTCAAGGGCCGAACAGCGGCAGCTTGGCGGTGCTGGGGTTTGAACTCTCAACCTTCCGATCAGAAGCCCAATGTAGGGTTAAGGGTTAGGGTTACTTCTCCCAAACAATTGTTGCAATTACAAATGTGTGTGCTACCAAATTTTAAGTTGAGGGTGCCAATATTTTTTTTCTCAGTTTTTTTTTTGTGGTGTTCCAATGCATAATAAACACAAGAATACCAAAGCATTAGTAATTGCAACAATTTATTGGGAGAAGTAGTGCATTATCTGATGCAAGGGTGCCCATATTTTTGTGTGTGTGTGTGTATATATATATATATATATATATATATATATATATATATATATATATATATATATATATATATATATATATATATATATATATATAATTTTTATTTTTTTTAAGAATTAAGAAAGAACGTATGGAAATCATTCTGATGGCTGGATCGGGAACCTGTCATGGCGAGCACATCACACACGCCAAACTTATTAACAAATTCGAAGGCACAACCGGCGTGGTGCTGGCAAACGCAACCCCCTGTGTATGGAGACTTTTAGGACGCTCTGTCCCAAGTCGTGATCCTACTTTACATCTTGTACATACAGAGACTGCCACATTGCAGTTCAATTCTCACGGGCATGAAAACGCACTTTATTTCATCTCCTGTCCGCTCCCAACGGTTTCCACTGCCGTTGAAGAAAAGAACGTCTTCCTTCGGCTTCGTTGCATCACACTGCTGCCAGCAGGAGCACAAGTTTAGGCAGAAACTCTTACAGGTGAGCTTTTCTGAACAGTACTGTCCAACATCAACACAGTGAAAACAGCAACAGCTGGAATCTCTGGCTCCCACATATTTGTTCTCCAAGTAACTGGAAAGCGTGTGTTTTCCTCGGCGTTTCGTCATTCACCAGTCAGTTAGTTGTTTAGTGTGCGAGTCCTGATTTATTTATTTTTTTACAGTCTTCAGAGAATCTGTAGTTCTACTGCCAAAAAAATTGTTTCATGCCATCATTCATCATTCTAGCTAGATGGGCTTGTTAAAATCAAACCTTTCTAAAAGCATAAAATCAGCTTGCAGGCTTCCCCCCCCCAATGCCCCGATTTAACCTTTTAGGTGTGTCGTTATTAGTTTCCGTGGCCAGGCAGCACGGCACCCACTTGATTTGATACTATCTCGTTTTGTGCCGAGTCGGCTGTTTGCTTGACGGATGCAGGCTCTGCACACTCGCTGAAGGGAGCATCTGTGGTGTAGTCGTAAGCAACATGCAGACAGGCTGAAATTTCTTACTCAACACCTATATGTGTGTGTATGTGTGTGTACAACCTGTGATGGATCTCTCCAACTCAACAAACTGCTGCCTTTATTGCAGATGTTTAGTAGTTTATAATTGAAAATCCGAAGGGAAATGATTGGTCAGTCTCTCATTCCGAATCGTGGCGCTATCGATCGGGTGGGTGATGCAGCCTTGAAGTAAAAATGATCTAATCAGAGAGCTCTGCATTGCTTATGCTGTATTCTGTTCAGCTTGAGGAAAAGGGGTGGAAGAACGATCGAGGAACGGTGGGACCGTGGAGACGGAGTATTCTATCAGAGGCCTCTCACTGCGGAGATAGTTTTCTCGTATGGCAGTGTGATATATGAGGGAAAAAAAACACGACACGGCAGGCTCTTCAGAAGTTTGAAGCCCAAATACATTCGCCAGAAATAAAAAGCTAACCGTACGCTGTAAACGAACTACACCACGGTCGCTCGACTTCAACGTCACCATCATCGAGCTTCCGAGAACTTTTCCCAAATTAATTTAAAACATTTTCCATAAGACGGATTAACTCTGTGGATGAAGCTTCATCCACGTTTTTATTTATTTTTATTTTTTTTGGGTGGGGGGATTGTGCACAGCCACCCTGAACCAGTTTATCTGCAAAGTCTTGTCCTGTTCGCTGCAATGACATTTAATGTCCCCAACGATGTCTGTAGTCCCATTTAGCGACACATTAACGTTCGACTTTATCAATACGCGTAAATGCTTTAAAACTCGTAAGTGGGGTTTTACTGGCGTATTTTATGTCATAGACTAAAACGAGAAAATATTTTGAGCTTGTGTTCAGCACAGACCTTGTTTCAGGGTTTTAACCAAAATCCCATTAAAAAAAAACACTGATTTCGGGACGATTGAAACAAAAGTGCTAAAATGCTAACTCGTTTCCGGGTTTTGACGTTACAAAATAACGTCATCCCTGTGCCGCTCAATGGTAATTGGCTATAGGTTTAGGAAGCGCTTGATTTGATCTGCAGCGGAGTTTTCAATGAGTGTAGGACAAACTTTAACCGTCAATATCGCAGTCAATCATGTTCATGTAATTGTGGGCAATCAAAATCGTAATCCCGATTGATATTCAATTAATTGTGCAGCCCTAATATATTACCATCCCAAAGTTGATTTATTTTCCTGTAACAGTACATCCCAATGCGTTTTAGTGCTTATTATTATTATTATTATTATTATTATACTACAAAAGTTTGAGCATTTTGTTCACTTATAGTTACATTTAATATTGTGGAATGTCCACATGACAGTTTCTTTCCTATTAGCACTTACGTTACAGCAGCTTTAATCAGTTGTTATTTCACAAATCTCGTTTTCTCCTTCTCTCTCTCAATGTTAATAAGACATGCAATCATGAAATTTAAAAAGATTAAATAAGCATCTCTTCACAGACAGCTTTACCTGATGTGGATCGTCTGCTAGACAAAAATATATACCCCCTGTACGCCGTTACCGTAGAAACCATAACGTATTAAAGGAAACGACACTTTTGATTTGAGAATTCAACAGCGCTGTAACACAGTGTAGCGTCAAATCTAGTGCAGGTCTCATTATATGCAATTTGAACAGTGGAGCCTCGGTGTTTGGTGTCAGGCAACAATGTTCATGCGATGCATTTTGATTAGATCACAGAATGCACATGCTCGCAGCAGTTTTTTTTTTCACGTTCTTCCTATGCACACACATGATTTTATGCTTTTCATGTGCTAGTGTCTGGGACTTGGATGTTCTGTGTTTACTTGTGCGCCTGCCTGAGAGTGGATGTGTGGGGGGGTGTTTCAGTGGTGTTAACAGGTTTACGGTGGCAACAGGATTAGTCTAGCTGTATAAACGGAGAGAGAGCTACATTAAGTAAAAAACGAGCCCTCGGGGGGTGGATGACTCCTGTGAGCCCGTCTTACTTTCTCACTGTGTTTTTCTGCCTATTACTTGTAAATCCTTTATTGTGCAACTCACAGCTTGACAAAACCCCTTTACAAAGCCTCAAGTCCTGCCCATATCTGTGCCCTTGCTCACCTTAGTACACAGTGGATAATACACAGGCGAGCGAAAAAAGGCACTAGAACACCCTCGTTCACTTATTGTCTCTTCCTGTCTTCTATAGTTATTTGTTATGAAGAGACTTACACAAGCCCTATTGATTTCAGCGGCCATGCTAAAGCAGTACTACACGCTGACGGCAGAGTTATTGCTTCCTCTTCCCCTGCCCTGCTCCACTGTACGCCCTGATCGAACACTTGCCTAATTGGCTGAACTAAAGAGTGGCTCGCACACACAAACGCTGCTTTTGTACCTCAACACATGGCGTAAAACAAGGCTCTGTATTCAGGAGAGTGCATCTTTGGCTCGAGGTCTCTCTCCCCTTCTCTCTCTCTCTCTCTCTTCCCTGCTGTGCGTGATGTTTCTACGCCCTAATCGAGGATAAAACCGGAATGAAATCAGAATGTATGCGCTGGGAGACCCCGCCCCCGAGATCAGCCAGCAGAGCCCGGCTCATCCGCACCTCAGCAATATGCGTGGAACCTGCTAATGTATGCAAATGGAATGGAATGGATGCGAGTCATTTGAGGCCTGAACCGATGATGATGATAGACTTAATGGGAGACTCCGTGGATTCATATAGTACATTAGCGTGGATTCTAACTACTGGAAATCCATTTTAGTGCCATTTCTTACGTAGCAACACCACACACTTAATGTCATGGTAATGTAGGAGAACTGAGATTTGAAGGAGTTTTAGGAGCGCTTAGAGTTATGAAAAGAAGTGCGCCAGAACGGTTGCACCAGCCAGTGCTACGCTCAGAGAAAGATTATTAGGTACCACATAGCAGGGCTGCACAAAAAACTTATTAAATTCTGAACTCAATTCATTTCTCAGTGTAATTCAATTGCCAAGCATCAATTCTGCAGCATTTGCACTCAGGAAACCGTTAAAAAAAAAAAAAAAAACCACCAGAGTGCCGCTTTTCACCCTTCTGCTTGGTTATGATCAGTGATTGTACCATGCGGCCCAAACAAATTTCTACAGTACTTACTAAACAAGTATTTCATTTTCTGTATTAATATTACTAAACAAACAACTAAAAGATGAAGGGACGGATGAACGAAGCAAACGTATGCTGCAAACGTTTGCTGTTTGAGAGTGTCGGGAGAGTTCATCACAAACTATTCTCACCCCCGAGCGGTTTATAAGCAGCCCTCAACAGAAAAAACAGAAACTGCCGTGGCTAATTCTTTAACCAGACGTTGACATTTCTTGTGTCAATGGCTGAGGGTTTCCTGTTCACGTCATCACCGTTCTCTAATAAAGAGTGGCTGTTTTTCTAGGGAGATCGGCAGAACCGAACAGAAATTCAGCTGTTCAGTGATTCAAAGTACATTCACGAACTTCCGCTAGTGCTAGAATAGTGGAAGCTGGTGCAATTGAAGAATAATAAATGTATGTGGTGTATATGTGGTTCGTTACAGAAGTGCTGTGTCAAAAGGTCATGATTTCCGAGATTTTATCGGCAATCTTGCAGTCGGACTAAATAGACAGAGCTGATAAACTGGTGGTTTTAGCATTCTCTTTACTCGTGTGGTTCGTTCGATTCTCCAAGTAAGTTCTTTAGGCCTTCAGGGATCCATGCATTAGCATAAGGATTTGCAATGGCATCGTCTTTTAATGATGATAATGGTATAAAAACTACTATTTTGGGGTTTTGTTTTGTTTTATTTACTGATTTTAGCCTAATAGTGTGATACTTGAGTTTAACATTATACCAGTCAAGCTAATGTGTGTTATATTTATATAAAAAAACTTAGTAACTTTGAAAACAAGCATACATAAAGTTAATTATTAATAATAATGTTGGCTATAAGTACTAATGTTCCTTGTAATTTTAATAAACCTCGTTAATGACAAAAGGCTAAATGTTTTACAGCTATATTTTTATCACTGCTGGAAAGTCCTGGAAGAAAGGGGGAAAAAAAGCACTAATGGCTACAGTAAATAACTATAATACTACACATTAGCTTAATGTGCCTAATATTTGAATAGCTGGATTAAGCTCATAACAGAAATTTGTTAAGGTGATGTGTGGAAATGTATTTACCCTGGAAGCATTCCCTAGCTGTGAATTTTTTCATACATTTTTTTAATTTATTTATATATATATATATATATATATATATATATATATATATATATATATATATATATATATATATATATATATCGTTGTTTACATTCCATTTTTGCTTCGCTCAAATCTTGTTTATCTTAGTCGCTTTAATAAACTGAGATGAACGCTCTGGAAAAGACCCAAACAGTAAACCGTAATGAGCCTCAATTTAATATCAGCAAATGAAATTTAATGTAATGCCAAGTCGGGAAGCCTAAATTAAAAACCTATCGAGAAATAAACAAAATGAGAAAGACGGAGAAAGTGTTGGAGAGAAGTTGTGTAGACAGTACAGTGGGATGCGTTTCCTACAGCAGAGCAAGATGCTTTCGGTCCATATTAATTTATTTGTCTGTTTGCCGTGTTATGATAGTCTAATCTATACACTCAGCCAATTTCGTGCATGCTCGTGCGTGTCTTTCTCATATACGCAAATTAATTGGCTTCAAAAAAAATGATTAATACAGTCAGCGACCATAGATGGAAACCAAACTCCAGTTTAAGTTCAAAGTCAAATCACAAAGTGTAGTTGTGGGGGGAGGGGTTTGGTTGTCTTGTGCTTGCCTTTTTAAGAGGATATTATATCTACCACAGGGCCTAGATGGTAGCGAGACATATTATTTAAACCTTGAGGCTTAGTTTTATGGATTTCGCTGTTTATTGTCCATGGTTCTCTCTCTCTCTCTCTCTCTCTCTCTTCTCACTCTCTCTCTCTCTAAACCCAATGCTCGCTGTCTGCATCGACCTATTGTGGACCAGTAACATGCCACAAATGGAAAATAAAGCCATATCAAATAAATAAGCTGCCTCTGTTTTTATGAGTTCGCGGCAGGCAACAAGTGTTGGAAGTTGCATGGTTCAAGGAGGTGCAGAGGGGAACGGCAGCCCCGAATGTGCTGTGTTGTGGCTCTTTCAATTAAATAGAGCGAGCATGGAGGTCAGCGCACACTCACAAAGAGCATGGGCTTGTTATACCAGAACTGGAAAGAACAAATTAAGCAGACGGAACAGGGAAAATGGATAAAGGAGTGAACGGAGAATGGAGAAAGAGGGAAGAAGGAGAATAATTTGGCTGCCGTCAGTGATCAACCAGGGACTTGCAGGAAAGAGAGAAAGAGCGCGGAGAGAGAAGTTCAGGAGAGTGGTGTAATTTTGGCTCTTGCGCAGAGGCCTCTGGGAAAATCATTGCAGCCTACGGAAGCCCTGCAGGCCCATAAATCACCCGAAAAGCTCAGACTGCCAGGGACCCAGAGGTGATCTCCCCTCCCCCCTCGCCCCTCCTCCTCCTCCTCCTCCTCCTCCTCATTTTCGTTTCTTTCCTGTTCTGCATTTCTACTTCTCTGCTCTGTTCCCAACAGTACCAAGATCAGGAGGCCATTGTTCACAATACAGGAGCATCTACAACTCAACACTTTTTTTCTTTTGAAAACAAACTCCTGTACAAAGTTAATCGCTTTGCCTTAGTCTGGCTTTGGCATACATCTCCACATCCCACACACCACAAATGCAACACTGCACTGAGTTTTTACACTAAAATATGTTGATCAGTCCATTCTTCCAGGCACAAAAATGCATGTTCTGGAGATGGACGTGGTTATTTGAGTGCTCCATAGAGTCAGCAATGATTGACCATGAGAACAGATTAAATGTTTGTGCTTGCATAAACCCTTTCAGTAGGGCTGCTTTCTCTATTTCGTATTCTTCATCTTCTACTCACTATATAACTATATAATGCAGCCAGATTGCGTAGATAACCTTCAGGAAGACGGTCATGCGACCTAAATCTTGCGCTAAGACAACTACCGTTCAAAGACGGTAGACGCGAGTCTGTCGATATGTATTCTTCCCGAATCCTAGTCAGTCATATATGTCGTAAAAGTACGTACCAAACCAAACATCTGTTAAAAACAGATAAATAAATCAAAATTGTTGACGGACAAATGTTAAGCATGCGTTATATATTGCACTATTATTCGTTTTTGACGTTCTGTTTATTTATGAGTATATTTAGCAATATTTTGAGCATGGAGATTGTGCAGAGATGCAGAAATATTGACGAAACCAGGCAAAATGAATACGTATCCAGTACGTGATGACATCACAGCACTTGTCAACAGAAAATGACGTACACTAGCCAGACTCGAATGAGCATTTTGCTCACAGTGAATGCACACGAAATGCCAAACGGAGTTGAGAGAACACCACAGCAAAATGTTAGCTAAGGATCTGAAGGCGGCTGTCTTAGCTTAGCTGTCGAAAGGTCCGAGCTGCCCATTGCAATCACGTTCACGCATGCACATAGGGACGAGCACTCCGGAGCACGGATGAGCCTGTGGCACCCCTCGGCAGCATGATTAGGGAGTCAGCTGGGTAAATCAGAGAGGCAGAGGGAGCGGGATGAATGTTTCTAGGCGACGCCTCGAGTGTATTAGTCAAAGCGACCCAGAGAGTTCTCCGGCAGTTAGAGAGAGAGAGAGTCCGGAGAGAGTTTTCTTTCTGAGAGAAAGAAGGGAATAATTGTTTCTGCGCTACACCTTCTACGCTTTCATGTGCACGTGTGTTATTCACCTCTTCGTTTCGAGAGGGGAAAAAAAATCTGTCTCTTTTTGCATTTTTCTTTTACCACCATTTCTCATTTTCACTTCTCTAAACCTGTCTCCAGCTGCGAACTTGTATTGTAAACTAAGAGACGGAAAGGGAAGATAAAAAAAAAAAAGCAACCTCCTGTCAATACCGATACTTCAGGCTGAACTCTAATCAATGCACTGCCTACAGTGCAACTGCATGTTATTTACTTTTCTAATACATTAGTTTCTGCCATATGGGCTCCTTTTGTTCTGCTGCTGTCTGTATTTTGGGGGGGGCGCGGGGGTAATGGAGTAGTTTTAATGACTGGATGGTTGCTGATTCCCAGGCGATACCGTATAATAATAATAAAGAAAAGTTATTTCATTTGTAATAATCAGCTCGTACAAGGGAGAGTGCCTGAAGGATATCTCTCTGTCTGTCTGTCTCTCTGTCTGTCTCTCTGTCAGTCTGTCAGCTTCTCTTCTACCCTATTTATGCAACATTTCTAATGGACTACTTTATTTTTCATCTATTTATCTCTCCCCAATTATGCTCGTATTCCATTTGACATTAAGCAAGAATCAAACCGCGTCTCAATCTTTGAAGTCTCCTGAAGCTAATGGTTGCACTGCGTCTCTTTTTTCAGTCCACGTTCTTCAGGGACACATCCGCCCATAACACAGCACCTCCTTTTCTAGGTTGATGGCAGAGTTTTAATTGGGGCTCCGAGGCGCTCACAGTGAAGTCCCAAGCCTAATTTTAACAGGGCTAGAAACACTAGATAGGGCTCGTGGGCCCAGAACGAGCACAGGTCAAGCCGTCGGACGCTCACGTTGTGTGTGGGTGTGTGTACATGTGTAGGTGGATATGCACATAGTTTCACTGTTTTGCCAGCGTTGTCCAATATAGCTGCAGATTATCATTTTTTAAAAGGGTAATGTTATATAAGTGATGTATATAAGTAATAAAAAGTGGGCACACAGTGGGTTAGTGGTTAGCACAACTCCAGGGAACATCCCCCATGTTCTCCCCGTGCTGCGGGGGTTTCCTCCGGGTACTCCGGTTTCCTCCCCCAGTCCAGAGACATGCATGGTAGGCTGATTGGCATGTCTAAAGTGTCCGTAGTGTATGAATGGGTGTGTGAACGTGATTGTGCCCTGTGACGGATTGGCTCCCTGTCCAGGATGTTACCCCACCTTGTGCCCGATGCTCCCTGTGATGGGCTCCAGGTTCCCCGTGACCCGGTAGGATAAAGCAGTACAGGAAATGGATAGATGGGAGTATATAAGTGTGAGAGACAGTGTACCCTTATGTGTCTTAGATTAGTTTAAATCCGTTCATTTGATTTGAGTAGCCCGAGTAATTAAACTAATGCCAGAAGTAAAGCGTTACAGGGCGTAGTCTTTGAGCGCAGCCCCTTATTCGTTTCCCATCGGACGTTTATTGGGCGGCCCTTAGAGGAACTATTGATTTCATAAAAGGGCATAAAAGGGTCGGTCGCTTGATATGTGAACAACAAACAAAGCTAAGGGCACGCACAACTTGCTGACAAAGCGAGATCTTCTGTCTTACACAGCACCACCCTGCCAGCAACTTTGACCAGGGAAACAAATTCTACTTAAGCGGCATTTGAGAAATGCATATATTTTCTAAAGGCAGTGCGCTCTTTTTTTTTTGTCTCATTATTAACTCGCTGGCACGAGTAACTGCCCCTCGCTCTCGTTTACCATATGAAAAGACATTCTTGCTTGCCCTGTAGGTAATGGACAAAGACAAGACGAAGCTGTTATGGATGTGGAGAATGCTAATAGCGAGCATCATTGCGCTTTATTGATTTACCACTAGCATCCTTCAGGTCCTGAATTGGCCTGAGTAAACTCCTAATTCTTGTTTAATAGGGCCACTTCTGTTTGACACAGCTGATCTTTTTCCTTTTCCTGTTAGGCCCTGATCAGTTTATTACAGCTTGTAATATCTCACTTCTTTTTTTGCATTTGACATGAACACATTATTCGAGACAGCTGTGCCAACATTATTCCAGTCACAGCCCATCTAACTTTTTTTTTCTTTTTTTTTATGTACTCTCTTCAGTCACGATTCAGTGTCTTCTTGCGAGAACCAAGTCTCTGAATTTATACGCCATAAAATGGAGAAAGAAATATTTGCGCGAGTGATTAGAAGTCACAGAGCCCATGAAACGCGGCAACCGTAGCCTGGGATTCCACGTTTATAAAAATTTGTGTGTGCAACAAATCAGCGTTTGAAATAAAATCCAGACACCCTTCACAACGGTTATGGCTTGTTGAGACTTGTGTCAAAGTCCTGAAGCAGTTGTAGTTCTATCAACTGGAAAAAGATGGCTGTCACACTTGTCAAAGAATCTATTGCCATTACATGAACACTGTCACAGCAACAGATGGTTGTCATCGTGATATAAGTCCTGTTTATTCTTCTCCTGACAAATGTTACTGGAAGCCTAACGCTTTCCCAGATGTGTAGCCAGCTGCACGGAGAGATATGGAGTGTGGAGAAAATAAAAGTGCCATAAAAGTACCCTAGATCTTTTACAGGACTGGTTATAAAGCATATTTGTTATTATGTTGTGGAGGAGAATCTAGTTTTGATCGACTTGTGGACCCCGGGAGCAGGTTTGCAGATGGACAAATATGGGGCTTAGAGTTTGATGACCACTGCAGGGTGAGATGGTTCTTCGTCGGGCCTGGACCAAGCAGACTACATAAGATCTTATCGCAAAAGGAATTTGAATAGCAGTAAGTAAGTCATGCTGACTGGGCATATTTGGTCGCTCATCCAAAGTGCTTGTGGGAAGATTCTGGTGAATTTCGATTAGTGGTTGCTATGGTTTCACAGTTAGTCACAGTGTATGATCGGACAGTTACCCCAGCATTTCCTTTTTTTCGTTGTTGTCGGGGTTCCTTACTCAAGTTCTTCTAATCACTTTTGTGTCTGGCTACAACTCTTCAAAAGTGCAGGGTAGATTTGTGCAACCTCCTCCCTCTGGATTCCCACTAAATCATACTCCAGCAACCATCATTTCCCCTCACAAGGGACGTGCACTGTACTGAAAATCTGTTACTGTTGTAAACACATTACATCACAACCTCTGCTGCCACTTTTAGCATGTTGCTAACTTCATCATACACAGTGGCAATCAAATACACGGGGAAAAAAACATGATGCTGCTGACCAGAACAAAATCGAGCAACTATTTATTTTTATTTCTTTTGGCTCCTCCCAGCAGCTCTCTCTTGAGCTTATGAAAACAACTTTATAGATACAGACAATACAATGAACCCGTGATGTGTTCGGTTATCATACAGCGAATGATAAAACCAGAGCACTCCTATTGGTCGAATATCTTTAAGATATTTACACCTTGACTTACTGTACTTCTACTTGACATGACATGGATGACCTGAAAAAGCTTTATGGACACGTATGGAAAAGTACCACAGCTGCTTCTGAGCTCCTCCACAGTCTGGGTTGTACCATAGGATGAGTTGTCAAGGTCATCTTCAAATCACTGACACTGAGCTTTTCTGCTTGAGCACCAAATATGATGCATAAATATACAAATAATAAACACAACTTGGTCTTTCCAAAGGCGCAAGGTTTCAGTTAACAGCTAGCATTCACGTAGCATTCAGCTAGCATTTTCAGTGCCCATTTTTGTAAATAAACTGAAATGCAGTGCGCGGTTTTTCTCAGCGAATCATATCTGATTCGCCTCCTTGTTGTAGTCTTTTTATTAGCGGGATGTTTTTTGTAATAAATACGGAAATTCAAGTCACTGGTACAATCAATGTTTGAGCAAGTTTTTCACTAAATTGTCTCATGCTAGATCTGAAACGGATAGAACTTTCACTGCCTCTGTGGCTTTTCTCTCGGTACCTTTCGTTTCTTATTTTGTATACCCTGTAATCGATCTGCACTTAAGCCCCTAGAGAGATAATCAGTTTGTCAAAGTGCTGAATGGGCCTCCATCAATCCTCGGGCTCTTCATTGTGTGCTTGTGATATCCCGGCGACTCGGGGGCTTTGTCATCTGAAACGTGTTTTGGAAATCAATGAAAGTGCTTGTGTCGAGCGAGGGGGAAGAAAGGAGAAATCCCCCAGGTGCTCGGCAGAGAGCGAGGGAGACGGGGAGGGGAGCGAGTCCCACAGGTGCTTGGTGAGAATGGGAGAGAGAGAGAGAGAGAGAGAGAGTCCCTCAGGTGTAGGAAAGGTGAGCATTCAGGCTGATTAGGCTGCACGTGCCCGCTCTAACAAGGGCTCTGCAGTGCAAATGTTCCTCAGAGGACACAGGTGCAAGACTCTTGTATTCCCTCAGGGGGCGGTACCCGGCACTGATTGATTCTCAGCTGGGATTGGCTGGGATTCCTTCCTGTAGCTCGGTCCTTCTGCCGTGGCTCTGACCTCTGTCTGGATTCATTAGTCTTCTGGTCTGTAAACACGAGGACATTACGGTAACAAGTCCATGCTGACAACATCTGGACAGCTGTACACGAAGTTCCCTCCCAACTTAAATCGATGCCGTTCCTCCTTTATTCCTTTCATTCTTTCTTCGTCATCTATCTGCATCACTTTCTCCGTCTTAGTGCTTTTTCTTCTTGAAGGAAGATGTTACAGCACGTTTGTCATTGTCTACTGAATGCTGGAGGGACATGCAGTGAGACCGAAGGAGAACATGATGAAGCATGGAAGTGTAGGGAAAAGAAGAGAATGGAGAAACGGCACGGGAGGAAAAAAAACATTGTCGCTTATTCACGACACCGTTATCCCGGGCTAAACGAGAGGAGGGGTGCTGACGGCAGGTGTGCGCTCTTTGATTAATGGAGAGAATGAGTGATTGTGACAGTGCAGGTGACCAAACGGGACACGTTTTCCTGTGTCTCTCCCACCCAGCAGCTGCCTCGCTCGACGTTCTGCGATACTTCCAGTTTTGTTTACCCTGCCAAGGAGCCGTGTTGGAGCAACATTCACCTCCCATTGTGTAAAAAGAAAAAAAAAAGTGGTGTGTCTTATACCTGACTCAAAGAAGTGCTGTCAGCTAATGTGGTTTTGAGGCTTGCCAGCAGCAGAAGACAGATTATACGGGATAGAAAAGAGAATGAAATGAGAGAAAGATGAGGGGATGAAAGTCCCTTGACGCAGCTGTCTGAGGATCTGAGGATTTTACCGCAGGACAGGTCATCAGCCAATTAAACCCTCTTCTGCTCCATCCTTTCTTCGCCGACTCCCAACCATCCAGAGCTCATCTTTAATCAGAACACACAGACGACTCAATGTCTTCCATCTCCTCTGTCCTCTATCTTCCTCGTTTTTTGTCTCATCTTCAAAATTTTCTCATCTCCGTTCCCTCTCTGGTTCTGCTTGTCTTGTTGTCTCTCTTTCTCTATCTATCTCTCCGTCATTCCTTCCCTTCTGCCCGAACACGGTGCCATTCAAATGCTAATTGCAAAGCCCAATTACGCTAGCATGTGCAATAATGTCTGTGTCAGTGCAGAGCAGATTTCTAAAGCCACCAGGCTTATCACCCCTGCAATTTGTGATTCACACGCAACAATTGAACCACGGCATTTCAACATCACCCATACAAATTTATCATTTAATACAATCTTCTTACTGGTCTAGGGTTTTTTTTGTGTGTGTGTGTTTTTTTGGCATTCTTGTCATCCTTGAAGCGTCCTTAATTCACCCAGAAGGTTGGTGCCAAATGCAGCATCAGGAATTTCAGAAAAGAAACAGTGGAAGCAGAGCCATAGCCGCGGGTCAGAGTTAGCACAGCAGTTTTAATGAGCAGAGCCGTGTTTGATCGCCTGAGTCTTCCTCCAGTGTGGCCAAACAAGCCATTCTGATTATCAAAATGTCTATGTCCATGCCTCACTACGCCATGAATACGCCTGCTTGCTCACGTCGTAAGCTGAGCTACTTCTAAACTGCAGACAGTGTAGGCTTGCAGTCTGAAGACAATAACTGTGTTAAATTAAAGGCTCTAAATAATAAATCAGCCACTAACTGGATGTTTCCTTCAAGACTTTTCTGTGCTTAAGTAATGTGTACAAGATATTGTTAATACTGTAATGAGATCCAGGGTTAGGAATCAAATTACAGCCACAAAAGTTAAGTCGTCGAGGTCTCTACCCAAGCGGCCATTTTGGATCAGGCATGTGCACCTGCATTAATGGAGTCGGGTTCTTGGTTGTAAGTAGCACAGCGCTTTAGCAGCACTCCTGTGAATGCTGATAATGAAGGACTCGCTCGAGCTGTTGGCAACTGCGGTGTGATGGATGGCCATGATGGTGACGTCGTGTCCGGGGTGTAGAGCTCTCGGCATTTTGCCAGGTCACATTCTGACATTCATCTCCATCCACTTACACCTGCTGAGTACTTGCTTCCTGAAGCATCCTTAAAACATGCACCAAGACACCCTGGTACAGTCATAATAATAATAGTGATCACTTTTAACGATTAATCATAAGAAGAAGGATATATTTTGAGAGTGGGGGTAGAGGTAGTCTATGGTGAGGGTGCAGTTACATAAAATTGCTTACATGGAATCTAACCAAATTGTATTCCCACTCATGAAATAAATATCTTTTAGAAGCTAAACTAGTTTACCATTATGGCCAATACCTGTTGGCCTACAGCGTCTCGATGATTAAAGCCATTTCTTTCCGTTGGTCTTTGTTGGTCTCCAACCCCACAGTGGAGCAGACCTTGTATCCTTTATTGACATTAGCTTCGGTCTCTTGCGTGTCTTTCATTCAGAAGGCTTAACAGAGCATGTAGATGTATTAAATCGCCCGCTATAACCTTCATTCCGACGGCTTAGCAGAGCAAGCTAATTTCCCCCGATGTGAGGACGGGTGTTTCACCAGCGGGTGTTTCACCATGTGCATCTGTTCCCATCTCCACGCTGACACAGCCTCGCTATGACCTCATCACAGGTGCGGATTCGACTTTCCCGTGCAGGTGCTCACGGCAACCGCTGCCCCTCCTGTCGTTCTGATCCTATTAGAGATTCGAGGCAGCTTTCCATCTTTCCTCTGTGTTATTTTTCTTTTTTCACCTCTTTGGGATTTAATAATGCCCTCAGACCACCAGGTCAAAGGCCGCACAGGCTGAAATCTCAGAGCGCACACGCTCACGGATGCTTTCGAGCGCAATTCAAACAACGGCTAGTGGACAGATCTGATGCAATATCTCCAGTGGAAACACACATATAACAGGCCCGATTGCTGGAGGCATGGTAAAAAAAAAGGGAATGGAGGAATAGAGAGAGAAAGCAAGAGAGGTAAGGCAGAAGGGAGGGCATGAGGATCAGCAGCAAGATCGACTATACCTTCATTCTAGTATTCTTAACGCAAACATAGCTTCAATTACTTCTAAAGGAATTTGTGGAGATCTATTAGAGACTGAAAATTAGGGATTACTATTAGTGTGTTCTACTGTCATAACTAATATCACCTTGTGGGATTTTTTATTTTTTCATGGGATGTCAAAATTAATTGCTTTTAATTACCGGTGAGTCTCAGGATATTCTAGCTGTCCCGATCTGACGGCTTACACGCTGCATAATTAGTTGCTGTTTGGAAGCTTTGGGAAATGCGGGCCATGCCTTGAAATCGAGAGCATCCCAGCAGTGTCAGTGAACTTTTGTTATGTGACTGTTTGTGTTTCACAGTGTTTTCCGTGTGGAGTTTTACTGGTCCTGAGTGGTTTTAAGGGCATGCTTTAGGATGCGCATAAACATTTACGGTAACCGAAGCTCCTCGTTGGCATTGCCAGTCTTCGTGGAGAAAAGTGAGTGTAAGCGAATTTATTGGGAGCTGTATTTACAGGCACGGTGATCCGAGCTTTAGTGTCCTCTTTCCCCCAGGTGCCAGAATGGCTGTGTGACTCTAATTAGTGAGTCGTAACATTTCATTGGTGGCTTTGCCCAGCTTGTGTCTGCCTCTTTGGGTATGTGAGCTATTGTGCTATTGATTTGGGCTTTTAACAGGAGACAGACAGGAACACACCTCTGTGGGATGTTTGGCACGTCATTTTGACCTCGGTGATCCATTCACTCTTTCAAGTTCTTTTTTTCTTCTTTTTTTTTTTTTTTTTTTTTTACACAAACACATTAAAAGAATTTCGGTAGAGTTGGTTTGGAGAATTATCGCATGAAGGGACCTCAGGTCAGCTAATCAGTCACTCTTGTCACTTCCCTGTTCTTGGCTTAAGGGGAAAAAAAGATCGGTCCTTGTCTATTGCTGCCCCTAGGCTATGGAAATGCTTCACCACTTGAAATTCAGACCTCACAGCATTCACCTTATCGCTGGGAGATCACACATTTAAACCCTGAGATGCCACAACTATACATGGCTTGGAGTCAAGGTAGCAAATTTGTCTGTGCTATCTGAGTAAGAGTGACACATAGCAATTGTGAGCTCATGTACGAAGAAGATAGTGCTTTTCTCTGTGTTTCCTTCACTGCCTTGCCTTCCACAAGATGCAAACCATCTCATCATCAGCGATAAGAAACTGAAGGCTGGATTGTATTTCTCAAAGAAATACTGAGATGAGCCACTTGAGTTGTGTTGATTAAATTAACCTCTACCAAACTGATGGAAAGGCCGAAGTGTGGAGAAAGAAAGGATCTGCTCATGATCCATAACATCCAAGCTCACGGCTCAAGCATGGTGGGAGGTAGTGTCATGGCTTTGGCTTGTATGGCTGCCTCTGGAACAGGCTCACTGAACTGTATCGATTATGTAACTCATGATGTTCACAAACATTCTGTCTGCCAATGTACTGTACAGAGAAATGCATCCAATGTAATTGGGAGGAACTTTATCGTGCAGCAAGACAATGACCCAACACACACTGTCAACTCAACATAGCATTTTATCGGGGGGCTTGAAGGTTTTTAGACTGTCCAAGTTAATCACCAGACCTAAACAGTGTTTTACCTCCCGAAGAGGAGAATGAAGGGAGATGGTGCCACGTTCTAAGTGGTTTAACACATGATGTAAATGAAAGCTGAAATTCTGATCTATCGTTTCCAACTCATCTTTCGATCTCAAACCCAAATTTCTTCAGTGTATAGCAAAAACAAAAGAATTGCCCTTGCTCTTCTAATACTTTTGGAGGGGACGGTATTAGAACTGTAGCTTTTCTGAAAAAAAAAAATCAGTAAGTAAGAAAAGGCCAACTGCATTTGAAAAGATCTCACAGATATTCTATTATATCAGTCCGCATGACCCTCCAGCCCTCATGGCCACCTCTACCCTCGTAGGTGTTTTTAACTGAAGGACGAAGTTCAAGAAAAGTCATTTCAGTCCAACACACTGAAATGTGCCATACAGCGCTCGCTAGTAATTCAATTAACACTGACTTTTTGTCTGTGTACAGTGACATCAGGAAGCCCAAAGCCAAGGATTTGTCTGGTCTTCAATATATATATATATATAAAAAAGCCCAGCAAGAAATAATTAAAGATTAAGCACTTCTGATTCCATTCCAAAGGTGGTCTTTGGAGATCTTGAAAGGTTAGCAAAAAATAAAAGTCACTTTTAGCTTTAGTCATTAGTGTTAGTGGTACGTGCTCATTACAGCATTTCACAATGAGAAGATTTAACTCGCTTAGGCTTTTGTTCTCTCAAAGGAACGCCACAGTGTCTGCCATCTGCAGTTATTATATCTAACTGTTTCTTAAAGTAAACTCTCATCAATTAACCTAAGGTATAGCAGGGAGTGACTCATTCCTGTACAAGTTGGGTGTTTTTTATTTATTTATTTATTTTTATTTTTTTTATCCTTTTCCTTACTCATCCATTTCTCAGTTGTTGCTGGGGTTTTTTTTCCCCACCAGCTTTTTGAAATGCAAGAAAGGCAACTGAAAGTTCTTTGTTTGAACACTTACATAAGCTGGTGAGATTGCTTTAACTTCTGAACTGCCTGAAGTGGCAAAAGCATTGTTAGCTTTAGTGCTAAGCAAAACACACTCATGTTTCAGAGCAGCTCTCTGAAGTGGGAGATTAGCTCTCGATTCTTGTTTCAGTAGCTGGAATGTTCTCCCCTTGCTGCTGCCCCTTGACCAGCCTGGACTGAAGTGTGTGTGTGTGTGTGTGTATCTGTGTTCTCAAGTGAACTTTTCCCCATTACATTGAGTACATTGGTCCCCTCCTTACAAACAAATGGCTGTCTGCCGTATTATTTTTGCACTTCCCTTTCCACGAAACCATTTTCATAAGATTCCCATGACAATCATTAAGATAAGAACATTTTGGAGCAGTTTGTTTCACTTGCTGATTAGTGGTAGGGAAAAAAAAATCACACCTGAGTTGTTTTCTTTTTCTTTTCTGAACACAACACCGTGTGCACTTCAGTACGTCTGCTCGGAATGGGTGTGGAATCTGTTGTTTGTTTTTGTTTGTTTTTTTATTTCATTAAATTTTTTTCATTATGGGTGCAGTCTAGAAAAATAATCTCGGGTCCAGATGAACACCTTGATCTGGGGGGTTTGCTTTGACGAACTCTGGTGAGGATATTTGATATCCATGTTGGGTGTCCACTAATGTGATTGGTCACAACACTAGACTTGCAAAGGTTTAGATAAAAAGCATTACTTGAGACAGGCTGCATGGTTTCAGATCTTCTCAAGTTCTCGCACAAGGAATTATTCTATGCAATAACAGACCAGTGATCTCGATGCCCTAAGCCTAATGAACACAGACTCTGGACTCGGTCCTCTGTGCAGTGTCGCGCTTTCGGACCAAGTTTGGAAACGCGCTCCGTCTCCCTGTATCCGGTGCTCGCTCTTTCTGTGTGATTAAACCGGGAGCCGGGAGCTAACCGATGGAAAGTTGAAGCGCCGCAGTTCTTCTGACCACAATTACATTCCAGCGAAGTAAGCTGAGCTCCAATGGAGGTGCTAGAAGACGAGGTGAAGCCCTTTAATGGTAGTAATAAAAGGTGTTCAGCCTTTTAGTTCGATACTGCCAGCAGTTAAAATGCCTTTAATGTTATCTAATGCAATTTTCAGGCAGAAGAAAGGACCGACGTGTTTGGTGTTGCAAAGGTGCCAGCGCAGCTGTGTATAAGGTGAAAGAGAGAGCGAGAAGGAGAGTTGCTGAGCCAAGAAAGAGAGGCGAAGCTCTCGGATGACGGCGACACACTCTCTCTCTCCTTTTAGTTGCCTGTGTGTATCGAGCGACACAGGCGAGCTCTTGATTAGGCTGTAATGGGATCTGTGCGTTTAGCACATTTGCCGTTAGCTGGCAAGCTGCTCCAAGCCAGAGCTGTCATTAACAGTCTGGGCCAACGTGAGCGTCTCTCTGGGGGGTCATGACCCAGATCCCTCCCCATTGGGCCTACTGCTGTGTGGTGTGAGGCTTAACTCCAAAGCCTGTTATTCACTGCGCAAAGTATTTCAACTTCTGGCATCTTTCTTTTAAAGTCAAGCAACTGGTTCAGTACCAAAAGTTCTAGCTGGTTTTGTTACCTGATCCAAAAATGAATGGTATTTGTAGTCTTTTTTTTTCTTCTTCATCATTATGCAACATCATACGCACAGATCTCAAATCAAATAAAAGAACATGTCATTTAAAAGAAAAGAAAAAGAGGCGATTTATCAGAGGCGACCTGCACCTTATTTATCTCTCAACCTGCATTTTTAACGTTTACATTTAACGTTTTGAAAACCAGCCCAAGCAATTTCCACCCAGCATGAACGGGCAGAATTAATTCCACAGAGTGCAGCTTAATGGAGGATTTTTCACTTTGATCAACAAGCCTTTGTTTGTTTAACTGGACAGCCAATCAGTCGATAGAACAATGTGAATCCAGGCGTTAGTAGTATTTATTTATTTGTTTGTTTATTTTTTGAATGTTAAACTTAACAGTATCATTGACACACGACACTGCCATTGTGCTTGTTCTAAGTTGGTGGAAAAAGATCCCCATTAGTTCCTGTTTGGGTTTGTTTTTGGGATTTGAATGTCAAGTGTACATGCAGCTAGTGATGCAACAGTGATGTAATAATAATAATAATAATAATAATAATAATAATAGTAATAGTAATAGTAATAATAATAATAATGCAGAAGAGTGATGGAGAAGAGGTGGTGGACCAAGAGAACAGGATGGAGAATGACCGGATATCGAAAAAACTAGAATGTGTGTGAAAGCTGGATGTGGAGGAGGCACAGAGGGAGAACACAGACAGGGAGAAGGAAAAATAGTATTTGGATCTTCTCATTAATCTTGCGACAGGGAGGGAGGCGAGGAAACAGCAGCAATGGCAGCACAGTATGTGGCCTTACTAATGTAGCCAGCATGTCCTGAAGCCTCTTGCTGATGCTGTGTGTGTGTGTGTGTGCATGCTCTAAAGCCCCCTGCTGTCCCCTATCATCTCCTATCTATAGACCTGATGCTCATGGTGAAGATATAGGTACTTATCATTGTACTGTGTGTGTGTGTGTGTGTGTGTGTGTGTGTGTGTGTGTGTGCGTGAGTGTGTGTGCACGCACCACACTTAATAAAGAAAACCGAGTGAGTCCGCCTCCATGTGTAATTAACTCTGTCTTTATAGAACACTGTTGCACAGATGTAAAAGCCCATCCTGTGAGGCGCACTAAAGTAAACAGCATATTTTAATCTCATTGGCTGATGAAATGGCATGTGATTGTGTGATTTCACACAGCATTTGCATGATGTTTCCCAACGGCTAAATGAGTTATGCGAAGACATAACAATACCAGAATAGAAGGTGTTGCGTTGCGCACATGCTGAAATGCTTAGACATCAGCGCTTTTCTCTCGTCTGCCATGCAGCTCTCGGCTAAGCCGGCCGGTTAGAAATGGATTTTTTTGATCCGCTCCTAAACGCGCCTCAGCCTGTGTGTTGCAGGAGATAAGTTTAAACAGGTGAGCAGTAGAGATAGCAGATGCTGACAACGCTGTCTCTCCAGCTCTCCGCCGGCGTGTGGGCTTAGCCGCCGCAGCAAGACACAGGCTTAATGCGAGGTGGAGACGCTTTTAGTCATGGACTAAAGTTAGAGACGTCTAAAATAAAAGTGAAAACAGTCACGGTCAGATTTATTCCGTTTTTGTTCGGGGAGAACTCAGAAGTGTACAAGTGTCGCAGTTTTATTTATCGCGGTTAGTATTGTACATGCCATATTCCGAGTTGTATTAAAGTCCTTTTTCTTCAGTGCGGCCTCAAACGAACGTCTTTTAATTGAGTCTTCCTACTGTGGAATAAGATAACGTCTCTAATTTACATTCAAAAGCAAAGAACAGTACAGTTTAAAAGCATTCTTGCCCTTTTGAAGATCTTTTTTGTTCTCCAGTATTTTTATTTATAGCACAGCACTGTTGAGTTCTCGAATCCTATTTTCCGTAACAGCGGTCCCAGCTGCAAGGTTTAATATTGTGTGTTAAGTGTGTAATAGTCGATATGTTTATTCAGAGTTTTTGGAAGGTGAATGCGCTTTTTAACAGCCAGAGTTGAAGTTTCTGACACAGGGGAAAGTCTGCAAAATGAAGGGCTTTGTGGTTTCTCAGTGGAAGAGAGATGGTACGTAGCTGCTATAACACAAGTGATAGGAGGAATGAATTTGTGGTGTGAGGATACGAGGACTCTGGGAGCTTCGATTTTCCCCCACTGTGAAACATTATACATCCAATTCTGCCAGAACTTGTTAGCATTAGTTAATAAACACACGTATATCTGCATAGAATATGTGAAAACTGATGTTTGAATAGCGAAGCAATGGCAACCCTTAACAAACTCTAGTCAGGAATAACCACCCGTGATTATTGTAGCGCAAATTGTACACCGGAAACAGGAAAATAAAGAACTATCCGTGCGAATGCAGGGCTAGCTTTAAACTCCGATACCATGGCAACCAACAGTAAACTCAAGAACAGCCATTATCGAGTAATGTATAGCAAATTGGGCAATGTGAGGAGAAGGAAAAACATTGTTAGTGTGAATGCAGGGTTAGCTTCAAACCCTTAACAGCGGTCATCACTGTGTCGCTCTGAAACAGGGAGCAACCTCGTCCTCTTCCTCATCTGATGGAGTGATGAAGGCTCAAGCGATGTTCTTAGCTTTTAACTTTTTCCTTTGAAATGATTCTGCTGGATGCTGTGGCTCTTGAAGGCCAAGCGAAGGAAGTGATGGTGAAAAACCAAACTGTGTTTTGGGCAGGAAAATGTAAGGATTGTATTCCATAAAGTACTATAGTACTGATAACATTACAGTTCTGAACTGTGCTGTATTATAGTACTGATTGGTGTGTTACATTACTGAATGATGTATTATACCACTGGGTGGTGTGTTACTGTACTGATTGGTGTGCTATAGTACTGAATGATGTATTATAGTACTGGGTGGTGTGTTACTGTACTGATTGGTGTGTTATACCACTGGGTGGTGTGCTATAGTACTGAATGATGTATTATAGTACTGGGTGGTGTGTTACTGTTCTGATTGGTGTGTTATAGCACTGGGTGGTGTGTTATAGTACTGAATGATGTATTATACTACTGGGTGGTGTGTTACTGTTCTGATTGGTTTGTTATACCACTGGGTGGTGTGTTATAGCACTGGGTGGTGTGTTATAGTACTGAATGATGTATTATACTACTGGGTGGTGTGTTACTGTACTGATTGGTGTGTTATACCACTGGGTGGTGTGTTATAGTACTGAATGATGTATTATACTACTGGGTGGTGTGTTACTGTACTGATTGGTGTGTTATACCACTGGGTGGTGTGTTATAGTACTGAATGATGTATTATACTACTGGGTGGTGTGTTACTGTACTGATTGGTGTGTTATACCACTGGGTGGTGTGTTATAGTACTGAATGATGTATTATACCACTGGGTGGTGTGATACAGTACTGAATGATGTATCATACCACTAGGTGGTGTGTTACTGTACTGATTGGTGTGCTATAGTACTGAATGATGTATTATAGTACTGGGTGGTGTGTTACTGTACTGATTGGTGTGTTATACCACTGGGTGGTGTGCTATAGTACTGAATGATGTATTATAGTACTGGGTGGTGTGTTACTGTTCTGATTGGTGTGTTATAGCACTGGGTGGTGTGTTACAGTACTGAATGATGTATTATACTACTGGGTGGTGTGTTACAGTACTGATTGGTGTGTTATACCACTGGGTGGTGTGTTATAGTACTGAATGATGTATTATACCACTGGGTGGTGTGATACAGTACTGAATGATGTATCATACCACTAGGTGGTGTGTTACAGTACTGATTGGTGTTTTACGGTACTGAATGATGTATTATACCACTGGGTGGTGTGATACAGTACTGAGTGATGTATTATACCACTGGGTGGTGTGATACAGTACTGAATGATGATTTATACCACTGGGGGGTGTGTGACAGTACTGATTGGTGTGTTAAAGTACTGATTGATGTATTGCAGTACTGATGTCATTTTAATGTGGATGTTTTCATTAGAGAAAGAGCAGGAACTGTGGTGTGTAACACACTTCTGGGATCGTAAGCGTGCTCCAAAGTGAACTTCTTCCTCTTTCTCTCCCTCTCGCGTTCAATATTTTTTCAGTGCACTGGAATTCCTCCTCTACCATGTTAGTGTTTCATTAGGCATGTGTCAGTGTGATGCTTTCCCTGTGTATAAGGAATCCTCCTACATGCTTCTCAGTCACACTAACCCGTACAGGTGGTGTGTGCATATTGAGCGTGGGCTCTGGAGCTGTTGATGAGAGAGGACAGTGGATCAGTCTTCTGGCCTTCATTGTACAAGTCTGGCTTAACACTTGATTAGCCCGCTTGACTCAATGCATGAAAGTCTTCTTTCATGCTCTCTCTATCATAGGAGGAGTAATGATTATGGGGGAAAAAACACTTTTCTTTTCCCTGTTAGCCTCATTAGCACTTTTATCACTAGTTTGTACATTTCTCTGATCTGGCTTGAATAGCTTTGCAATATATGGTGCCTCACAAACCTACAAGCTGTCAATCAGTGTTACACACTATAATTAATTTTTGTGTGTGTGTGTAAAATTCCATGGCAGTGGTTAACGAAGAAAGAACAGGGAAGTCACGATGTCACATGTAGCCATGAAATGGTTCCTCTTCGTGGATCCCCAGAATGAAGCACTGGTGGAGGAAGATCACTGGAGGAACGTGAGAACCTTCAGAAGCTGCAGATCTTTAGAGCAACATTCTGAAGATCCATAACATAGAACTACAAAATGGAGTTTGTGTTTGTCAGCTCTCCCATTCCAGAGCCACGCTCCAGCAGTGTGTATCACACACTCGTCAGGCCAGCTTGGATGCATTTTTTATGACAGGCCGCTTTGACAGCAGATATGTGGAGAAAGAGAGGCGGCTATGGAGGCTGATGGCCCAGGGGAGACAGACTGCCCACATCTAGAGAATAGTGGAGGAGTGTGACTGTACCACATCAGAGAACAGTAAAGGGGGGACTGTACCACTTCAGAGAGCAGCAGTTATGTGCCTCAGGCATCTCTGTTTTCTTTGTTTCAATTTCTTATTTTTGTTTTGTTGTGAATATTCTTTCCCTGTCTCACTCCATCACCAGGTCTTTATTCTCACTACTCGTTCTCATCTCATCATCTCTCTTTCCTTACCACTCTTTCTTGCTCGCTCTCTATCTCTCGGATTCTCTGTTCTTTTGTCACTCCCCAGGCCGTATCACTCTGCTTTGGTTTCTGTGATTTGAGGCAATGCTCGTTCTGTGTGAGAGGATCAAAGTGGTACCGGCTGTTCGATTCTCAGTCCTCTGCTCCCCACGGCCGTGTTCCCTCTGTCTTCAGCCTTCTTTAACTCGCCTCTTTCTCCCGAGAGCACGCCAGCTCACATGGGAGAGAAACAGAGATGTACATGAGCATGCCCATCACTCCTGCTGCTGTTGATGTAGACAGAGGGAAGGAAGGAAAGAACGCAGAAAGAATAGGGAATCAAAAAAAGAAAGGAAAGGGGAGCAAAGAGGAAAAGAATGGAAAGGGAAGAGGAAATGGCAGAATAGAGAAGAGAAGCTTGGAAATAAACCAGGAATTAAAAAAGTAGAAAATAAATAAAGGAGTAGAATCAGAGAACTGAGAAAAGTAAGACAGAAATGAAAGTAAGAAAGTAAGTAAGGGGGCTTGGGGGGATAGGGAGGCTAAAAATGAAAGAAGTAGTATAGAGAAAGAACAGAAACAAAAAAAAGAAAAAACTAAGAAAGAAAGAATTTAGAAAAGAAAAACCTCAAAAGAGCAAACTAGGAAAGAAAGAAAGCTAAAATAAAATAAAAACTAGGGGAAAATAATTTAGGAAAGAAATTAATAAATTATAGAAAAAATGAGGTGGTAAAGAAGGGAACGATTTAGAAAAAAGAGAGAAAACAAATTAATTTAGGAAAGAAAGAAAGAAAATGTATATAAGAAAGCAAAAGAATTTAGGAAAGAAAGAAAATGTATTTAAGAAAGAAAAAATTTAGGAAAGAAGAAAGAAAGAAAGAAAATGTATTTAAGAAAGAAAGAAAGAATGAATTTAGGCAAAGAAAGAAACGAGGAAAGCAGTAAAACGAGGAAGATTAAAAAAAAAAGACCAGTAACAGAAACAGAAAAGGGAGAGAATAAAGGACGAGTGTGGCAGGGAGGCAGCAGAATGGGGCAGATCCTGCATGGAGATGGAGAGGAGTTATAGAAGTGGAGGGTAAGCGCCTGAAGCTCTTTATTACTCTAGCGAGTCAGGCCTTTGCTAATTAGTTATTAGATTGCAAAGATGTGCAGGAACAAGCCCTAATTAGGTTAGTGGCTTCTAAAATGAAAGGTCTTAATGCACTAGTGCTGTTCGGCTCATGACGATGAGTGAGCGTGGATTCACCATCAGGAAGCACCGAGCTCTTTTTCCTTCATTTATACTGATGCAGCTAATTAGCATTGTGACCTTTCAATTAGCACAAATGCCTTAATGCCAGGAGCCATTACTGTTACAAAGCGCTGCTATTGTCCAGCTGGTGTTACGACCCAGCCTCCACCCTTCCTCCTTCAACTTGTGTATTCTTTCCTCTTATTTCCTCCAGCACTATGCCCAAATAATTACAGCGCACCAATATATGTGTAAACATGTATATGCTTTAAAACGAGGTGGCTTGTGTAGTTGAAGTGTTTGTTGTCATGCATGCTTGGTGAGAAGAAGAAGAAGAAGAAGAAGAGACAGTTGGCCTTTAACAGAGCTAAGCCTGTTTTAGCCTAAAGCATTTAGTTTACCTGATGGGACGTGACAACGTGCCGTGACACTAGATAGATATTTTATTTTGTGTTAGTAGTCCTATGATGGATTGGCAGTGTTATAATAAAAAAAAGGCACCCGAAAAAGACTTCTAAAGTTGTCTTCGGAATTTAGATATTTAGCTATGTTGAACTTAGACTGTTAAACGGAAAAAGAAGAAAGCTTGATTATCTGCCTTAAAAATGCTTGAAATTGACTTTATAAAAGCTATATGACTCCTACATACAGTCAGGGTGATGGCGTGACCTCTAAGGCCCAAAGTGCATCCATGAACCATCACTACATGGAATTTTTCCATGAAGGATTAAATGGAATGACGTTCCAGGTTTGGTCACGTGATTACAGCCGCAACCTCCAAATCAGCCTCTTCCCCCTGCAGTGCGTCAATACTGGAATATAAAGCCAAGGCTTTGGGATTCGGTGATGGATGTCCACTGCCATAGCTGTAATACGGCAACAGCTACTAGAGGTTTTTGGGGTTTTTGCCAAGTCCAAGGAAACTGATCCTTGATCAACATAAGTTATCTTGAATTCGTCCATAGTCGCTTTTACACGGCATTGTAACATTGTAAAGTGTATTTTTTTTGGGGGGGGGGGATGGTACTCGCACAGTGCCTTTGCGCACGGCCGCCTCGGGGTCGGAGATTGAAACGCACAAGTGAGGCGGGGAGACTAAGTGGCTATCGATTTCCTCATGCATGGAAAGGAAACAGGCCGCTTTCTTAGCATGGCTTAGCAGGCAGCACTGGCCAGCTGGTAATTGGCTTTTAAAGCAGAACCGTCTTTGGTCGGTGCATTGTTAATAGCCTTTTTAAAGGCCTTTTTGTGGTAGACAGCCCAATTCTACACACACACACACACACACACACAGCACATGCAAACACAGGCATACTGTACCAGTATATACACACAACGATTGTCTGGTACTGTGTAATTATAACTTGTGTTTAAAAGTGTAAGGAAGTTCTTTACAATATAGTTGAGCAGCAAAACTACCCCCATTGGTTCAGCTGTATGCCAAGACAATTATCTGGGAAACAGACAATGACTTCCTGTCTTTCTTTTCAACTTATTTTTTCTTTTAGTAAACTTTCAAATGAACTAATGGATTCAATTCTTCTCTTATTGCATCCTGACATTGTAATGTAAATAGAGTTGAACAGCACACAGTAATGCAAACAACCCAGCTCAACTTTGTTTACTAGTAGGCTCACCGAGTCACATGGGTGTATTTTGTAGCTAGAGTCTGCCCCTGGTGTGTTCTGAAAGACGATTGGTTGTGTAAAAGAGAACACAAGGGCTTCTGGTCAAGCCACCAGTTCCCCTTTCCCGTAGGTCCTCCAGATTCGCTGGTACAGATGTGTAATTAGTGGACAGTGGAGGCCCGCGGTGCAGGAAAGGCCACCAAGGAGCGTTGAGAAGTACTAATTAAGAGTGGCATTCCAGTAACGGAAAATCCCTCTTGAATATGTGTGTGTGTGTGTATGTGTGTGTAGTGGATCTCCCACCGATGATCCTGGGAGAGAGCACTACATCAGCTCATCGAGGGATCTGAGGGCCTCTGAAAGGATTTCATGCATGAACACACTCTAATCCGCTGAAGCCTCCTCCCCTTCATGTTATAGGCCTGGATACCGAGTGAACCAACATCAGAGTACTTTACTTACACACTCATAGCCTTGCTAAATTACATACACACCTACATGTATATGTAGCCGTGTGGCAGCAATAGTAGAAATTTGCACTCCATGCAAGTCTCCTCACGCTCTCCTTGACCGTTGTGGAATTCGAAGGCGAACGTCCCTTTTTTACGTGTAGTTAATTTTTTTTTTTTTTCACGGGACTTGGCATTTTATTTTCAAGGTCAAGATTTCATTCTGGTTTCGCCAGCTTTGTAAATGCAATTTGGAATCCTTAAAATAATTTAAAGGTACTAAATTAATCTATTTTGCTTGCCAACTTGTTTAGGGTGGTTCCAAACAAGCTGGACAACCACAATATATTAAAAAAAAAAAAACGTGGAAAACACGTTTTTCCATCCGATTTAGCTTCCTAACTGACTGTGTACCTTGCCCCCCCTTCTAGTTTTCTATGTTTAGTGTAGAGTCAGGCCAATAAGTATTTTAGGAAATATCATGTGTACAATTTGAGTAAAGCAAAACGTCCTCCATTCTGGATTTTGTGTGCTATAATATGAAGCGCCTCTTTCACAGGACAATGCAGCTAACACAAACATGCTATAAGTTCCTGATTTTTGCTGACCTCAAATCAGTGTGAATGGGCCTTTTTCACATGTTACCAAGTGTTAAACAGCATTTATTCTGAAAAAGCAAGCATAAAAAGTACAATTTAAATACACATGTAGCTTAATAATAATAATAATAACAAAAATTATTGATTTACAGGTCTTTCTGAAATCCAAGGACAATGTACATAATGATAATACATAACGAGAGAAATATGGCAAATACGATGGAAAATGAAGTCAAAAATAGAAAGGATGAAGATTTTGGAAATATGTATGCCTAGCTAGAAAAGAAAGCAATTAATAAATTAATAATAATAATAACCTTGCACTATAATTAAACTTTTTCTTTCTTTAAGTTAAAAAAAAAAAAAGGTTCTTGCAAGGGCAATAAATAACTGAACACAAAATAAGAATTCCATCTGGAGTCCAGTATGTCTAAATGTGAACTGTGGGCAGGAGGAGAACCGAAAAAGCAGCAAGGCTGTGAACAGCTGGCATTTGGCCCCGACACTGGCCCATAACTCCTCCGATCTAGGGACTTCATTATGGCTTTATTTATTATTCTACACCCCTGACAGCCAGTGTTCCCCCTGACCCCAACCCTGTCTATGATGACTGCGAGTTACTGATTAGTATAATGTGTCTGAAATCAGAATCGTTCTGCGGCTGAATGAGGTAATGGGGCTCATCTAGTGCGAAGCTGCTTACTGTGAGAGAAATGAAAAAGCCAGATGAGCGAACAAGTACTGTACCTCCTAAAGCTTAAGCCTCATAAAAACTGAAATGCCTCCGTTCTCTCGCTATCTCTGTTTGTCTACTCCGGCTCCTATCCAAAATTCTAATGGCGCATAAAAGTAGTCGATCATTAATTGCTCGTTTTTCTCGTCTCTTGCTCATACAGACATGTCAGGGTACTCTCACACATCAGTAGACCCGTATCTACAACACACGATTGTTTGCGCCTCTCTCTGTCTCTACGACTGCGTGTAAACAACCTCGAGACTGGACTGCGCGTCATCGTGTCTAGGAACCGGCCTATTTTCCCAGCATGTCCTGCACGCTCCTTTCCATCCCAGAGCAGAGATTCCCAATTGATAAATGCAGGCACCATGAAATGGAGAGATTCAAAGGCACAGGCAGCTCAAAATGATCCGTATCGCTCACTAAACACACACCGGTCGGCATGGCGGCGGCCATGCCTAGTGCTTTTCATCACTTTACTCATTTTGTATTCGCCCTGGATAAGACTTAATGAGCCACTAGTCAGATAGCCTACTGAGATATGAGGGATCGGTCCACTGCGTAGGTGCATACAGGTTTTGCTGATAAAATGGCGCCCGATGATGTGAGGGGTATTCACTTTTGTCACACCCCTGTTTATTAGAAGCTTTATCACGAAGTTTGCTTGACTTCCATAACTGCCATGAGAGTCAGGAGCCATGAAGGAAAACAATCCTGAAATGTTAGCGTTTTTTGTTTATTTATTTATTTTTAAATCACTTATTTGGAAGGTGATTAATCCTGTAAATTACACTATTGGCAAGCAGTGTGACCAGAAAGGTGTTTTTTTTTGTTTTTTTTTTTAAATTTTTTTTTACATTTTCTTTTTCCCCCTTGTAACCTGTGCAAACACAAGCCAAGCCAGAACTGTTATCTCATTAAGCTTATTTATCCTGTTTTTCTCCTGATTCTATTGCACATGCCAGCACTAACCAAGCAGAGTTATTAATGAGCCACAAATGTTGCACCAATAAACAAAATCCACCCCCAGTTCAAATGAACATCCAACCATTAATTACGGCAATCAACTCATTAGAATCATTTATTTGTTTGGATGATGTAAACAAGCATTTTAAATGCTGAATCGAGTTCAGAATTAGCTACTGCTAGGTGGAGCCCATGTGTTGGAGAAAGAGGGGGCGTTGCTAAAAGTAGACAGGTATGGGGACTTCCTATCAGGTTGAGCAGCCACGAGTGGCAGTGCAGTGGCTTGCTCATCTTTGAGGAGTGATTTGTGTCGAATGACCACAACAGAGGAGTCTTGCCCTGCAGGAGATCCACTCAGGCAGGGCACTGGGAGAAGCTAATTATGAGTTCTATTATTGTTTGTGTGTGTGTGTGTGTGTGTGTGGATGAAACATGCCATGTTCTGGAAATGTGGTAGGTCTGTCTTCCATTTTTACATAATGTATATACACACACACACATATATACACATATATATATATATATATATATATATATATATATATATATATATATATATATATGTGTGTGTGTGTGTGTGTGAGACTGAGACTTCCTGTGAAAAGTGAGTTTTCACTTTTCATTCCTGTCTATAAAATAATGAAGAGCAGCAGCTGATCAGTAATGACAGATATAGAAGTTTTGAATGACACTGTCCTCGTACTGCCACTCAGCTTGGTACTGTAGCTGTGCTTCCCCATGTTCCTGTGTTATTATTCCAGCTCTACACGACATGAAGAACCAGGCACCACCGCAATAACTGAGGGATGCAATAACTCTGTAGCTCTTTCATCACATCTGTCTCGACTGATGTGGAATAATCAGCGGTTGAAATCAGGGCTACGGAAGACGTAAAGTGTGGGGGGGGGACAGCTGAATTGACAAAATGTGAAATGTCATAATGCACAATAATAACGCAATCGATGCGCCTCCTGCCTCGTGAGCTCTATATTTGGAACGCAAAAGCATCCAAACTTCACGTTGCCACGATGTTCATTTTCTTCAAACTTAAAAAAAAAAAAATTTAATTCCTGCTGCCTCTGGTGGAGAAAGTGTGCAATAGCAGTCAAGGGCAAAAGTGCATTGGTTCAGTTGTCTGAGACAAATTTACTGCGATCTGTTAAACTCACATGTGAAGTTGAAGTTAATTACAATGAAACCTCTCTCTCTCTCTCTCTCTCTCTCTCTCTCTCTCTTTCTTTCTTGTTCTGAGTCTCTTGACCTATTTTACTGGGTTCATTTTCACTGCTCCAGATGTGTTCCCTTCTGGCTTCCAGCTTCACCAAGCACACTGTTTTCCACCTCTACTCCACCAGACATGTTTATATATACACACACATACACACACACACACATATACACACATACATATCTCAAGGCCTATCATATCGCCATACTTCAGAACACAGTTTACGTGCCAGTAGGTTTGTGTTTGCAAACTTGGACGGTGAAACCGAGAACGTGGCTTGGTGTAGGATGTGCATGTCGTTTTTGTTTTTGGATTATTTTTTTGCTTGAAATTCAGCTTAAATTACTGATACACCGAGCCAGGTGCAAAAGACACACGATCAGTGCCAATCAAACTGAGCCGTAGCGTCGGCAGCGGACTGGCAGGTACGTCATCTGCTGTGGCTCCTGCTTTAAATACACACAGGCAGCACTGCACTTGTCCTTCAGCCTACATTACGTGGAACAAACAGAGCTCCAAGCATTGGCAGGGTTTTGAGAAGCCTTCTAGGGGTAACCTTGCATAGTGTAGAATGCAATATGTGTACATTTGACATGCGGAAGTGTATTCAGATTATTAAGCTCTGCCACACGGCCGGATATTGTCCCGTTTCTGCCTCATATCTCCTTCTCTTTATTGCATACGCTTATTTAAAGTTTGCTTGATAGACATTTGCCCTGATAGTGAGTTCATCAGCTTCCTTTATAGAAAAAAAAAGGCTTCTCTCGAATTGAAATGTGCCACGGAATATTTCCTAAGCTTTGAGTTATAACAGCGATGACATTTGATCACAATCTCCTCCAATTTAAACTAATATTGAAAGTATTACCACATGCGGAGCCACTGAAGCACATTTGAAATCTTTATTGCAAGACTGAATCAGACCGTCCAGGACCTTAGAAGCAGAATGTCTTTTCAGAGCGTGCTTTCAGCCAGGCATTAGCATGCGGTCAGATAAGCTGTGACAGCTAGGTTCAATGCTATCAGGACTGCTATTGAACACCACTGAAAGAAACTTGAGGAACTTGAGAAAGGCACTCAGAGAAAAGTTCGAGTAAACTGTTGTGGTGTAGTTTATATTTAACAAGTCCCTAAGAAGTTTTTTATTTGAATAATATTGATTTTATTGATCTCATGATTTGTTTGTTTATATATATATATATATATATATATATATATATATATATATATATATATATATATATATATATATATATATATATAATAAATTGCATCTAGGTCACAGCTTGCATACATACTGTATGTGTGTGTGTATATATTGTGTGTGTGTATATACTGTATGTGTGTGTGTATACTGTATGTGTGTGTATATACTGTATGTGTGCGTATATACTGTATGTGTGTGTATATACTGTATGTGTGCGTATATACTGTATGTGTGCGTGCATATATATTGTGTGTATATACTGTATGTGTGTGTATATAGTGTGTGTATATACTGTGTGTATATATACTGTATGTGTGCGTATATACTGTATGTGTGTGTATATACTGTATGTGTGCGTATATACTGTATGTGTGTGTATATACTGTATGTGTGCGTATATACTGTATGTGTGCGTGCATATATATTGTGTGTATATACTGTATGTGTGTGTATATAGTGTGTGTATATACTGTGTGTATATATACTGCATGTGTGCGTGTATATACTGTGTATATACTGTGTATATACTGTGTGTGCGTGCATATATATTGTGTGTGTATATACTGTATGTGTGTGTATATACTGTGTGTATATACCGTGTGTGTGTGTGTGTGTATACTGTGTGTGTATATACTGTGTGTGTGTATATACTGTATGTGTGTGTACATGTGCATGTGTCACTTGTCAATTTTTTCCCCAAACGTTGCAGTTATTACACCACCACTATATGTGGAAGAAACATAGTTTTCTTCTTGTTATTTATGGTGTATTCTGTACAATCAATATTCAGTTATGTTTGTAATCACGAGGTGTATTTTTATTTATTTATTTATTTATTTGTATAATTGCTTTTTACTACCAGCAACAGCGGACCAATAAAAAAAAAATTTTTTAAAAAAAAAAAAAATTTAAAATAAAAAATAATTTAAAATATTTATTTTTTTTAGTTTTTTTTTTTTTTTTTTTTTTTTTTTTTTTTTTTAAAAAAAATTTTTGGTATAATTTTTTTTTTTTTTTTTTTTTTTTTTTTTTTTTTTTTTTTTTTTTTTTTTTTTTTTTTTTTTTTTTTTTTTTTTTTTTTTTTTTTTTTTTTTTTTTTTTTTTTAAAAAAAAATAATATAATTAGTTTTTTTTTTTTTTTTTTTTTTTTTTTTTTTTTTTTTTTTTTTTTTTTTTTTTTTTTTTTTTTTGGTTTTTGTTTTTTTTTTTTTTGTTTTTTTTTTTTTTGTTTTGTTGTTTTTTTTTTTTTTTTTTTGTTTTTTTTTTTTTTTTGGGAAAGTGTTGTTTTTTGGCTCGGTGTTTGTAAAAGTGAACTTGGTTGTGATAATGCTTGTATAAAAAAAAAAAAAGGAACCAAAAAAAACCACCAACTGTAATAGACCACTGTTCAGCCATGTGAAGGCTGCGTAGGCAGTGGCTGACGAATGTGAGCGGCAAAAAGCTCCAAGATGCCTGCAAGACCAGACCATCTGATTTCTTTATAAAACTGCGTCACATGCAGAGTTTTGTTAATTTAAAGGCAAAATACCAAATATTGACTATTTATTTGTCTAGTTGGTTATTTGTATTTATTTCTGGGTTGTTTGTTTGTTTTGTTTTGTTTAGTCTTTATTTACTTTTCACTCCAGGAACTTTATTATATTGAATTTCTTCACTTTTGATGTTCAATATAACTTTATTATATGGAATTTCTTCACTGTCTCTAAATCTTATGGCATTGCATTGTGTATATATTTGTATATATTGTACAGTGTAGTGACTGGTTTTCTCTCTGTCTTTTTTTCTTTCTTTCTTTCTTTTTCATGCTCCTGGATCTACTGACTGCTCTCCGATACAGGTACTGTGGCTCTCTGTTATCTTGCACCATCAGAGACAAAACAGTCGTGGTTGTTTTTTTTTTTTGTTTGTTTGTTTTTTTTTCTTCTTCAGAATTAAAAAGGATTTTCAATTGCTAGTCCCCGTTGCAAATAAAATTGAGCCCACGACTAGGTTTAATTTGTGTCAGGAGAATCATCTCGATTCCACTGACTGCATGCTTTAAGAGTCTCTAAGGGACGTGTAAAGTTGTTATTGCATCTAAGGGCTTTAGTTCCTCTAATCTTATCTCGTGTGTAGTTTTATGTCTTGTGCAAGTTTGAAATTCGCTTATAATCTCGCTTTTCCTTGATGCATTTCTTGTCCATTCCCTTCACGTAGTAACCTAAGAGGCTTCGTACATGGTGTAACGTAGTGAACGTAGAGATGGGAAAGAGAGGACAAGAGTCAGAGAGGAGATGTGAAGGGTTCTATTTTGGCTCGAGAGAGAGGAAGAGGATGTTAGGAGCGTAGTGGACTGGAGGAAGTCAGGGTGGAGGTCAGGGTGGGGCGAGTGGCAGAGATTTTTCCATTCTCAGATCTACAATGCCTCATTCACCCACAAGTCATCAGTCGTCAGAGAAGGCTGTGCAATCAGCTGTGGTACTCATCTTGTTCTTCTGGAGCGGTGTCACATGACCTACAGCCTCTAACACTAGCACAGTGTATACTTCCATACTATTCCAGATTATTTTCAAGTATGCACAACACTTCTAGATTACTACATACATGTATTTTTAAATATGACTTCCTAGTTCAGGTTGCTACTCTCTTGTAATAATGCTTCAAACTCCGAGATGATCCCGCTAATTTGCCAGAGATGAAAATAATCGCTCGTGCTCCTTTTCTTACTTTTGCCCGGTTTTGTTCGGCCCAATAACAGCAAGACAGCTTTTAAAAGTTTGAGCAGATTGAGCTAAATTGAGACAAATTCATGTGAACAGTCAAGAATATTCACTATTCAATATCATCAACCTCAAGATATTCTCAATCTACTTTTAGATGCTTATGTGAAGGTTGCCCAGTTCTCTTATATATATAATCTCATAAGACTCGAGGCCGTTCATCGGCAAGATGTCTTGTTCTCTGGCGCCGGTGCAGTCTTACAAAACGTATTAATAATAGTGTTTAATGTACAAAAAAGTATGCAGTAATAAAAATATAATATGTCATTAATTAAACATGAGTATGCATGGTGTTATAGGAAAATAATCGTCGATGTCATGATGTCCTGTTGGAGAGGAACATCTAAAAACAAGTTAGCTCCTCTTATATTGTTAAATTAGTAATGTTACCATGTATCAACATAAAAAACCCTTTAATGTTGAACCATTAAGAACAGCTTTACAAAATGCTGACATTGGGGACTCCATCTACGAACTGTTATTTCTTTATTAAATGGCAACATTACCGCCAGTTTCGTTGGGACGTTACGCGTAACTGGAGCCCAACTGGGTCGAGAATCGAACCGCCAGCCCTACGATTAGTGGAAATTGCCCCCTCCCACCCGAGCCACTGCTGCCCTATCTGCCCTAGTCTGAATATGGAAACCAGTCCAACCAGTATCTGTTAATGTATCCCGTTAACTTAAGCTGTAATTATGAGCTGATTGTAAAGCGTGCCAACCAAGAAATATACCAAAGAATACATTTTCACCTTAAGTGTGAGTAAGCGTGAATTGTGATGCTGATGCTTTAAATCGTTTGAACACAGAATCAGTAGTAGTTCATGGGGGTGGGAGGGGGGGGAACATTATGGATGGCTAAAATGACAAGGAAGCAATGGAGTGGTGAAAATAGAAATTAGAAAATGTTGATCCTGGTTATTGCCCCATTGGCACCCCCAAGCGTAAAAACACGAAATAAGTTAATTTCTCCTTAACGTCGCTCTGTCTCTCTTTCCTCAAATGGTCGACCTTTTTTTCTTTTAAAGGAGACACTCTGAAATTCACTTGAGGATGATTGTAAAGTATCTGTCGCAATGCTTAATGAGGCGGGTGAGAAATGGATCTTCCGAGTGAAATATGGCTGGCGCGATCCCGCTCGCTCTAATGAAATTGCGGAGGCAGGGCGTGCTGGCGGTGAGCGCACACCTCCACATGCACGGGAACGCCAGCGCCATCCATCAGAGATCCACACAGTCCTTCTCTCTGCACGCAAAAGGGCAAGGATGATCCTGCTTAACAGTCAGGGGGATGAGGAACGGCCTTTCAAGGTCATCCCTGAGGAGCGTGTGTGTGTAGGGGGGAAATTGTATGTATTTATCGTCAATGGTTAAGTGATGTAATGCTCTCTGTGTGTGTGTGTGTGTGTGGGGTGGGGGGTGCATTTGATTAATTTATTAATGTAGGTAATGTATTTGTCTGTGTGTATGTATGTATGTATACTCGAGTGACAGACGAAGAGATAAGAGGACAACATGGTGAATGTGGTTTGGTTTTACACATGTGAGAAAAATATGAGAACGTGGTCACCCTCGTGTGTGTGTGTGTGTGTGTGTGTGTGTGCGTTGCACGTCCCAAGAGTCTCAGAGTCCACATTAAACTGCCACCTCACTAAATTATTCAGAGCGTTTAGCACTTAGTGGGCCGCCTCTCCTGCCATCTGATTAGGGCCATTAGTCACACGGCACAGAAACGGGTCACACCGGGGAACGGCGACGCTCTGTGAATTGGCGATTTCATGCGGAAAACAAAGATTTTTGCTCATCAATGACTAATAATACCCATATGCTCAAACTGACCTAATGGCGTAAGCACCGGACCGAAACCATACAGCACTACAATGGCCAAAGATCCACTGTAATGTCCTGCATCAGGAGGCAGAATAAACATTTTACACCACTTTCCACAAAACCTGACAATGGTTTATGAGGACTTGTGATTCTCGAGTGACGTTTGGTCGTCTTCTCTGTCCGGAGACTATACGTTAGCGATACGTTATACTATGAAATCGGTGTAGTGAAAGTATCACATCATGATAATTAAAGGCATTTTACCACATGCAATATGAAGCAGCATAAAGCAACAGTGTTTGCAGAAATACTTAATGTTAATCCATATGTTAAAAATACTGTAAAGCAGCGGTGCTCAAAGTTCCCGCAGCCAGCGTGCCCTTTAGCTAAAAGAAAAAATAAATCGGATGCTAGGCTCATTAAACAAACCGAATCAGATAATAGGCTCATTATTTAAATTTGTCCAAAAGATATTCTGGTTATTTATTATATAGCTTTGTCCATACAGGATTTTTTTGTGATTCCTGCGACCAAAAATGCTCGATTTTGCTGCAGCGTTTTTTCAACATGGGCGATGAGGTGTTTTTTTTTGTTTGTTTGTTTGTTGTTGTTTTTTTTCTTCAGAATACTATTTGAATCTGTGAACTTGCAATCGCACGAAATTGTCTTTCGCAGTGATGTTTGTTGGTAAACGAGACTTCAGCTGTACGTGAATCGAAGACGACTTCGGCTGAACGCGCGTCGTGACGACGTCACGTGACACGTCTCGGCCCGTATCTCTGGGAAATCGCGGAGTTTTCTTGATTTTGCGTTAAGTCCTGCGATCGCTGAATCCTGGAGGGACTGTTTATCATAGCTTTTGATTCCTGAGCGTTCCATCAGCAGAGCAGGTCCGTAACGAAGTTCACCGACAGGCAAGGAGAACCGGCTCAACATAAACATAAAGTTTCGTAATAAACAGTTCCTCACAGCCTGGCTCCTTCCTCCTCCTTGTCACAAAGTTCAAGTTGATATTATTGATATTATAGGCTGACTTGTTTTGTGTTATCAGGATCAATCAGATATGATGGCTAATAGTTTTGATAGTAGTGGGTTGTGATTTACACCACTATAAAAAACAAACAAAAAAAATACCCCAAGCTGTATTTCAAGGATCACGGATGCTACTTTGAGAACCTCTGCCACAAAGAGTAGTAAACTTGTACTAGTAAACTTTTTTTTTTTGAGGAAATCAGACGAGCGATTGTTCCAGACATCTAAACTTGCTCCATTTCTTCACAGTTCTCCGATAGTGAAATCTCTTACAGCTGAAAAATGGGCTATTACTTAATAATGAAGATTACAGTTCGTCTGTGAAGACGTAAAACAAACATAGACCAAAACGTGCAGAGTATCGTAGTCTGCATAAGAGATGCCTTGGCATGCATTATTTAACAAGACGGAGGATCTGTAATGAAACGGTACGAGAATAGATTTTAACCTCCAGCTGACCTCTTGGTGCCGTGTTATAACAGTACTCATGATATCATACTGACAGAAAAGCGCATCATTTCCCAGAATATCCCAATCGTATTGCTTATACAGGTCTGAAAAAAAAATGCTTTGGAAATGATTATTTTTCCACTGCCTGACGTCCATATGCTCAATCTTTGAAGCCAGACTGGATCCACAGACCAAACAACTCAAACATAATCTGTCATTAGCAACATTCATGATTATTCACTCAGAGCCAAGTGCATTCGTTTTTCTTCTGTTTTGTTTGAGGCCGAGAAAAGAAAAAAACAGAAAAACTTTCTGCTGGTGTCCTATTTTTATGTCGTTAGTTTTCTCAGGGTCTGTATTAAAGTAATTGGATGTCTCCTGCGTGATAAAGCTCTCACATCAGGATCGTGACGAATTAATAAGGGATGAGTGAGTTTCTACACTGTTAATAAAGGTTTTGGGGGTGATTGGTTTCCAAAGAACCTTTCACTGCATGAATAAGTGTTGGCATACTATCATTATGCAAACATTTATGGTATGAAATGATTCTTCAGATTATTATGGCAGGTTTCTGTGTATGTGTGAACACAGATGTTCGCATCAAATGTTGACCACGTTGACATCATAAATGTATATATGGAAAACTACAGTCAAGATATTTATATCATATAATGTGTGGCTTTAAATAATGACCAGCTCCCTTTCCTCAGCTCGGAGTGTGTACAGTCTAGCGACGATGCCAATGATTACAAGCAGTATATTTTTGAGGAGAAGCATCCAAAGTGTTTATTTCATTCTTGCAGGACAGATTTGTGCACAGATGACTAAATAGCATGTAGCACCAGTCAAAAAAAAATTTTTTTTTTAAATTTAAAAACAAAAAGTACTGAATGTGTGAAGGACTACAGGCTAACACTCAGCGTGCTGCATTCAGACTGATTATTATGTAGCCAACCTACCAGTGGATGGAACTTTTATGACTTGATCTTGCTAGTTTGTTAGCATGTTAGGTAGTTAGCTAGCTAATTTAGCTCGGTAACCAGCATTATTACCTAACATTATTAGATTTGACACAGTTTTAGGCCAATTTTATCTCTTTTTTTGGGCCTAAAAACCACTAGTGCAATTCTTGACCATGTTCAGATAACGTACCTCACACAGATTAGCCATAATATTAAAGCCACTGATCGGTGAAGTGAATAAAATTGATTATCTCGTTACAGTGGCACCTGTTAAGGGCTGGGATATATTACACAGCAAGTGAACTGACAGTTCTCGGGTTGATGTGCTGGAACCAGGAAAAATGGGCCAGTGTAAGGATCTGAGTGACTTTGACGAGGGCCAAATTGTGATGGCTGGACGACTGGGTCAGAGCTCGTCCTGTGGGGTGTTCCCGGTGTGCAGTGGTTAGTACCTACAAAAAGTGGTCAAAGGAAGGACAAGAAGTAAACTGGCGACAGGGACCCATGGCTCGTTGATGTGAGGGGAGAGAAGGTTAACCCGTCTGGTTCGATCCCACAGAAGTCTACTGTAGCACAAACTGCTGAAAAAATGAACGCGGGCTCTGATAGAAAAGTGTCAGAACACACAGTGTATCTGCAGACCAGCCAGAGTACCCATGCCGACCCCTGTCCACCACCGAAAGCTCCTACAATGGGCATGTGAGCATTAAAACTGGACCATGGAGCAATGGAAGAAGGTGGGCTGGTCTGATGAATCACGTTTTCTATTACATCGTGTGGACCGGCCAGGTGCGTGTGTGTGGCTTATCTGAGGAAGAGATTATACCATGATGCACTATGGGGGGGACCTTGCATCCTGACGTACATGTGGTGTTACTTTGACACGTACCACCTACCTAAACATTGCTGCAGACCAAGTACACCCCTTCATGGCAACGGTGTTCCTAATGACAGTGGCCTCTTTCAGCAGGATAACGCACCCTGCCTCACTGCGAGTGTTCAGGAACGGTTTGAGGAACTTGACAAAGAATTCAACATGTTGACTCGGACTCCAAATTCCCCAGATCCCGATCCGATCGAGCATCTGTGGGATGTGCTGAACAAACAAATCTGATCCACGGAAGCCCCACCTCACGATTTACAGGACTTAAAGGATCTGCTGCTAACGTCTTGGTGCCAGATACCACAGCACACCTTCAGAGGGCTGTCCTCAAGTTAGGGGGAGAAGACCAAGATATTGCTGATACAAATGGAAATAAAATCACAGCATGGCACCTGTAAAGGATCAAATTACCCCAACTAGTCATGTAAAACTAATGCCATTCAAATAAGGCTTAAGTCTCTTACAATGCCGTGGAGTGAGAAGCCATTTGTATAACTTGTGTGTGTGTTGGATTTTGTCCTATTTCTGTCATTTAAAATATGAGCATTCTCTCTGAGTGCTTTGTTTTGTTTCTCCTTTGGAGAAACTCTGGATATGTCACTGTACATAGATCGAGAAATCCATGCAGTCTTCAGTAAAAGCTTTATTTAACCGCTGGTTAGGATTGTGGTGGAACCGAAGCTTATCCTTGGAACACGGGGCATTACCTAGGGGCAATTTTGAGTCACCAGTCCACCTACATGTGGGAGGAAACCAGAGATCCCATGCTCAGGATCGATGTGTTGATGTTGTTGTTGTTGTTGTTGTTGAATGACTGTCATTTTGAATCCAATAGATACTGTTGTGGTATCGTGTGAGTGGCGATCGGAGTAAGGACAGAGAGATTTGAGTGGTGTGTGTGTGTGTGTGTTGCTCGAGGTTTAATCCTCCTTAGCCAGAAGCCCTTCAGAAAACAGAGGCGAGCTTAATTAAGGCCATCATCAGCATTGCTAATTAGCCGCGTCCCGTCAAGGCTCGAGCACTAATCTACCAGCGAGTGTTCGGTTTTCTTGCGTGCTCATCCTTGAAGTGGAAGGAGGCCGAGCAAAAGAGAGAATGAGAAAGCAAGAAGAAGGGGGGGGGAGAAAAAAAAAAGGCCAATAAGCCGAGACTTTTTTTATTTTTACTCGAGGACACAAATTAAGCTGATGATTTCTGTGTGAGGATAGTGAGAGGATCTGCATGCCTTTAACGAGGCTTTCTCTTCTCTGGAGAGTAATAGGCTTTGTTTTTGTTGTTTTTATTTCTTGGGGTGTTTTTCTTTTCTTTTCTTTTCTCGTTTCAAGGCGTGTGAAAGTTCACAGTGAAATCGACCTTGAGCTGGAGAACATCAGAAGGCAGAGGACTGAGCGTGACTCTCTTTTGCTCGCTCTCTCTCTCGCGCTCTCTCTCTCTCTGGACTATCGATTCCTAGAAGCTAGTTTCAGTGACTACTCTGTGTGTGTGTGTATGTTTTTTCCCCTCACACTCTCTCTCTCTCGCTCTCTCTCTCTCACACACTCTCTCTCTCTGACTTTTTTTTCGCTCAAAGTCAATCTCTCGGACACACACTCATACATCCAGCTAATGCATTTAGCCTCCGTGCTAAGCAGGTAGAGTATGACGTTTGTCCTGTGCGCATCCTCCTAAATTGCTTTCATGCTTAACTGTGTGTGTGTGTGTGTGTGTGTGTGTTTGGGCTCTCACTCGCTCCTCTGACTATCGTCTCTGCCACGGTCATCAACACCAAAGCGACTGGCAGAAAATTAATGAACGGCCTACTGCTTATGGGAGCACTGCACTGGGTGGGCAGCTCCTCTCTCTTTCTGTGTGTGTGTGTGTGTGTGTGTGTGTGTGTGTCAGCAGCCCTGGAGCCCAGGCTAATGAAAGTGTCCGCTCCTCTTCTCTCTTCCCCGTGTCTGTCTGACTAAATGAACTGTTCCGTGCAGGAACGCAGAGAAAAGGAGTTCATTTAGCAGGCAATGACAGTCAGAGGCCCGGGTCAGACTTAAAGCAGAACACACACACACACACACACACACACAATCTCCTCTCTCTCTAAGTCTCTCTTTATCGTTCATCTCATTCCGCATCTCCCTTTTTCCATCTGAGTTCCGGCTGCGAGAACGCATTTCACTCTCCACACATTCCTAATATTTACACATTTAAATGAAAGAATTTTCATTGAATGTTTAAGATCCCATTGTATTCGATTTTTTTTCTTCTTCTTGCTTGATGTAGGAAAATAAAAAAGGAAAAGAGTTTTGTCTGGGTTTTTTTTTTGGTATCCATTATTCTCGCAAATTCTATCGCTTTTTCTGATTAAATGTTAAAAATGAAGAAAATGTGGGATCTAAAAATGACACCACACATGCTTTTCAAACAAGCTCAAATTAGCTGTTGTGTTCACTGCAGTGACTCTATGATGCCATTACCCATCCATCCATCCATCCATCCTCTACTGCTTACTCCTTCTTCAGGGTCACGGGGAACCTGGAGCCTATCCCCGGAATCATCGGCACAAGGTGGGGTACACCCTGGACAGAGTGCCAGTCCATCGCAGTGATGCCATTATGTTACACACTATTTGACGAGTGTGTCTAGTGGATAGGAATCCATTTTTTGATTTGCCTTATTAATAGCCATCTGTCCATCCCTCCATTTTCTCTACCATTTCTCCTATAAAGGGTCATGGGAAACTTAGAGCCTATGCGAGGAGACTCACATGGCAGTGGAAACGCCCTGGACGGGTTGCCAACCCATCGCAGGGCACAATCACTCACACACTATGGACAATTTGGAAATGCTACAACGCATGTCTTTGGACTGGGGGAGGAAACCAGAGTACCCGGAGGAAACCCCCAAAGCACAGGGAGGACATGCACAGGGTGGTCCACTCGCACAGGGCGGAGGCGGGAATTGAACCCCCAACCCTGGAGGTGCGAGCCAAACGTGCTAAATGCTAAGCCACGCAACATAAGTTGCGTAAATAAATAAATACATGCATAAATAAAACATAAAACTGAGCAAAATTGATAAATACATTTCCACCATCTGTAATTTATGTGAGCTGTTCATAGATCTAAATGTTCAATAACATGAAGCCATCATTGTGTGCAAATAGACGCCATAGAGGCCATATAAAATTCAGGACAGACTAACCTCCTAATCATAATGTCATTTGACTAGAAACTATCTGAAATATTCAATCATGAATACATCTCCTAAAGCTCTCGGTCTAACCCCTTTGGCCTTCCACACTCTCCCTGCCTGTAATTTTTTTATAATTTTTTTTCTGTACCTCTGGGCTTTCCATTCTTTTATACGGTTTTATTTTCCTGTTCTTGTTAATGCTCACTCCATCTTAAGATGGGTTAGCTGCGGCTGCTTCTCATTTCCACCGCCTTATTTAAGCTCTTTGTTTTCTTCCTGCTTCTTGTGAAGTCTCGCATGCTTCACAGTAAGCTATATTTTTTCCCTCCTTCTCACTTTTTTCCCCCCTCCTCCTGCCACTGCTTGGTTTTGAATGAGAGATTTCCGCTCTTTTTTTTTTTCTGGTTTACGGGTTACTTTTATTCATCGCATCTGCCGTGACGATGATTGTGATTGTGGTAAAAGCCCTAATAAAATGCCGCGATTTGAATCGGATCAGAATCCTGTGTGTTACAGTACGTTCCACATTTCTGTATTTATACAGTTTTCGGGCTGTCTTTCAGTCAGCTGTACCCCATCCATCAGGCCGTGTTCCTCTTCCGGCTTGCTTGCATGAACGTATTTCCATCTGTCAAACGTGTTAACATACATGATGGGCGCACGCTCGTTGCACACACGCACACACGCACTGCTCGTTTTTCATATCCCGGACCTGACAACTAGAATTCATTTGCATCGAAGAATGAGAACCCAAGAACCCTTCTTAAATGATCGTAAGTACGCTTCTTTTCCAAAAGAAGAGGCACTTGAAAGGCCCGTTGCAGGAACGGGAAAAGAAGGTTAGCAGAGTTCACGCCCCGCTTCAATCCTCGTCTCGAGGGAAGGACCCTGGAAGTGACAAGAACATTATCTTTGAGCTGTGTAATTCGTAGGGCTGCTCAGAGCCGTGCTGTTCTAGCCTGGGCCTGGAGAGGAGCTGTCAGGTTTGGCAGGCTAAATTTGATGCGAATCGGCAGGCAGATTATGGATGTGGCATTTGGGCTCCTGGCAGTGGTTCATTGGCGTAGCATGGCACATCTCTGAGCCAGGCTGAGTGACACCTCTAAAGGCCCACAGTGCTTTTCACCTGACACTCAAAGGCCACCTGGAGCCTGGATCTACACAAACACACACACACACACACACACACACTTATTACGACCTATTTTTCTATGGCATGCACTCTTTATCCATTTCATTTTCTCTCACCTTCATTTTTCTCATCGTTTCTTTACCTAATAGCGTTGTCACGTGCTTGAAGTCCCAGAGGAGATTTTCAAAGTGTGCCAAATGCATTAGTAACTTTCCTCAGGCTCCACACACACCTGTCTTCGTAAGACCCCAAGCATGCGACTTTCCCCCGTGCTTTTCACTTTTCACGATCTTTGCGTGCCAGCCTCTTTTATAAGTAGCTCAGCCGGATGAATGAAGGTGCAGGAATCGATTAGCGTTCGCAGGTGAAGAGAACGACGCAGCGGAGAAGGCGAAGCAGAGAGGCAGATCATGACTGCTGGTGTAATGATGCATGTTCACTGGGTCGGATCGCTTTCAGGCAAACTCTGCCGTCTCTTCACCCCCCTGCTGCGCTGCACTTTTGGGTGATTGTTTCACTCAAAATCCTAACATGCCTAATTGTGACAAGACTGTTAGCATGAGCGCACGTCTTATCCTGGACGTGCTTCAACAATCACATGCAGATATAGGTTTAAATGGATTCTATTATTTTGACTCTCCACATAATATTATGTATATTCCTCGCGCGAATATTCAGCAATAACCAATAAAAACCCCGCGATCCCGCTTCGTATCAAACGGCCGCTCGGCTTTGCTGAGTCAGACGCTTTCGCCCTCCCGCCTTTTATTGCGAGTCAGGGCGAAACATCCGAGCGAGGTAATATGCAGAGATGCCGTTTTAGTGCTTTCAAGTGTTTTTGATCCTCTCGAGCGACTAAAGTGGTGGTCAGCGTTAATCTCGTTCCACTCGAATCAATTCCACAGTGAAACCGTAGCGGGCCGAGACGTCTTCGCAGAACTCGAGGCGGCTGAAATTGAGATCCGTGATCAATAGTTACATTGGAAAAGCTTTTAGAACAACTGTAGAGTTTGAAAGGCGTTATTAAAGTGATGTTTGGTGGGTTAGAGAATATGCATAGGAGGATAGCAATTTGGAGTGAGTCACGGCTGTTAAAGCGAACAAACAAACAAAACACACGCACACACACGAAAAAAAAACAGATCAACTGAAATACAACAATGTACCGGTGTTATAGCCTCTAAAACTAGCTGAAATAAAACGAAGAGTAGGTGCGAATAATGTCTGCTGTCTGAAAGTGTTGAACGGCAGCTGGCTGGAAATGAGTGCGTGCCCATTTTGAGGATATTACACAGTGTGTACAAAATGTAGTCTCTGTGCGTTATGTATGCGTGTTTCCCCAGGACTCACATAAACTGAAAAACTGCTGAACTTCCCAGGATTATTCACTACCAGTCAAAAATTTGGAGACGCTTTCACAAAACAAATCAGCTATGTACAGTACTGCGCAAAGAAATGCTATAAAGCAAAGATGTTATAAGTTTTATAAGGAACTTTTCGAGAGAAAGTTTGTAAGAGAATCTGTCTCGGTTCTTCCGGAGACTCGCACCGGACTGTCATACCTGCTTCCGTTTTTGCAGATAAAACTAGACTTCTTTGATGATTTTTATGAAAAGTGGTGCATTATGTAATATGTTGCGTTGTTTTGTACCGTTTTTTTTGTTGTTGTTGGAAAAAGTAACATTTGGAATTAAAATAGTAGTTTTTGGACTCAATAATGCAGACGTTATGTTTAAAAGAAAAAAAAAAAGTTTAGGGTACCTCATCGTTTAGTACTTTCGTTTAAACGTAACCCGCGTATTTATTGGTTTGTGTATTTCCTGGTTGCGTGACGCACTACAAGCACGCGCAGCTCACCCAAGAATACCGACCTTGCACGCATCCATCGATGGCTTCTGGCCGTCAGGAGGAAGTCATTTTCTGGATAAATTCGCTTGTACGGGTGACAGACGAACATTTCGCATTGTGCGGAAATGGTAACGAAACCGAGTACACTACAGAAAATGAAATATATACAATACATCGTAACGTGCTACGTCAACGACATGATCGAATAAGTCTTTGTTGTCCCTTTACGGTCCCTGGACTCCTGCTCGGAAGGATCCGTGAACAAAGCCTTTAACCCTTAGCTGCTCAGTTGTATAGAAATGTAAGTCGCTCTGGTTAAGGGCGTGTGCCAAATGCCATAAATGTAAATGTCATGCAGTAGCTTGTGGTTAATAATTCTTTGTAATTACTGCATAATGTGATTATAATACCTAAAGAGATTAAGTGGTTGAAGATGTAATTGGGATCGTGTCCAATGTTATTTGTATTTTTATTTTTTTTAACAAAAAAACTGGACTCTGTGGTTCATATTTCCAGCACATTTATGAACCTTCTCTGTTCTTTTTAACGGATTGCCTTGTGTTTGGCGTTTGTGTGTGGATGGAGCGAGAGCAGGGTCTCCAGCCAGGCCGTGCGAGGAAGGTGTGTGTGTGTGGGGGGGCTCGGCTCGGCCAAGGCTAAGCACCAACCCAACACCAGGAAAGAAGAGCTAGGGGAGCTATATTTGTGTAGCACCTCAGTCAGCATGGGCTCAGTCTACCAGTACTTAGCAAATCAAAGAAAAGGGTCGAGCATGAAGAGAAATCAATGGGGGAGAGCGTAGTGCATTTATCAGCCGGATGCTGGGAGAGGGAGATGGGAGGCGTCCCGCCGCGGGGAGCCTGGCTTTCTGAACTTTACTAATTGGAGGAGGGGAGAAAGTCTAGGGGTGATGGATGGAGTGGAACTTCAATGTGATTGGGCTCTAATGGATGATATGGCTACACACGCTGACTGGTGCCCAAGGCTTCAGAATTACTCCACACACACACGTACATATACATACACACACACACACACACTATATTACTACACACTGTTTTAGGCATGAATCCTTGGCATTACTCAAAATGCAATCTTCCTTTAGAGCACACAGCTTTTAGTTCTTGCAAGCACTTTGTTTCCCTTATTTTGTTAGACTACTTAGTTTGTATTCTCTCTCTCTCCTCTCTCTCTCTCTCTCTCTCTCTCTCTCTCTCTCTCTGTGTGTGTGTGTATTTTCCACACTCTGTTCTCCATTGCGTCTATCTCATTATGGTGATGCTGTTTCTGCAGGGACTGTAAATGAAGTGTTAATCTCTTCCCTCATCAATCCGCGTGCCTCCGTGAGCCCCGGCCCACTCCCCCTCTCACTCCTGCAATTCTGATGACTGGCACTTTTGCTTGTTTTAAGCAAGAAGAGTTTGGCTAAATTGAATTTTAATGGATCGCGCTTCCCAAGCGAGAGGCGCAATCCATTATTCGACGGCCATGATTCCGCCAGCCGCTGCTTTTGATTTATGGAGAGAGAGACACGGTGGGTCAAAGGTCAAACGGATGGTGCAGAGAGCGTAGCATCTGTGTTTTGGAGTCTTTTAGCAAAAGGTAAAGGGGGAGTATACTGGATTTAAAAAAAGGACTGCTCCTGAGAAATACTCAGGAGCACACTAGGAGGTTGTTTGGTGTGTTTTTTTTGTTTTTTTTTTCCTTCAGCTCTTCTGACTGTAGATGCAGCGTGTGGTTGGATAAACAGCGCATCTCCCTGACTGAAAGCAAGTCTTATCTTTTTTTTCCTTCAAAGGCCATGCTTTACATGTCCGTTCCTCTGCCTGACACGCCTCGACTGAAATCCGATAAACATCAGATTGTAAACACAATGTCCGATGATATCAAGGGCATGACGTTGTTTGATAGCTGAATGTCTGTTACTGGAAAAAATAATAATAAAATCGCCGCTAATAAAGATCATACTTTGATGTCCTCATGGCAGATAAACAAAATAACTCTCTGTTTGTTGTTTGATTAAAAAGAGCAGCGTGACATGATGAGCTAATACGTAAGGAATAAAGTATAAGGCATGCTCTTATGTTTCCAGTTTCAACAGAAATGTTAACACTGCTAAGAAAAAAAACAACATAAAATGTGTTCGTGAGGTGTTGGGCCACCATCAACCACCGGAACACCTTCAGTGCGCCTTCGCATAGTTTCTACTCTATTTAGAGTGTTTTACTACACTCCTGTATTGTCGGATTTCTTTTGATTTTTGTCAGTGTTAATGTCCAAGAGCAATGGTAGTCGTGTCAGTTGGATAAACCATGTACGAGAGCACCACCTCAGTTTCAAATAAATAATGTCTACAGCTCCCTGCTAATGGTTCTCACAAAGCAAACATCTAACGCGGCGCATGCCTCGCTGTACTATCTGGTTTCCACACCATGTCTCGACGAGCGCTCGGTTATTATTCAAGCACAGCGTCGAAATTCGGTTGGATTTTCTCGGTGGAAATCGATGAGAATTGATGTAATTCTCCAATCTAAAAGGTGCTCGTGTGGTAAGAGGAGGTCAGCAGCCTCAGGCTCGGACTGGCCAGAACACCTCTAAGCTCCTCTGTCAGGGTTGAGAGATCGTGTAGCGCTTAATGATCTTGCTTTGTTTAGAGCACAGGCGTAATTAACACAGTGACTCTGAGACCACCTGTGCAGAACAGAGTCGCCCGAGTTGATCACCTTACCCAGCACCGAAGGTCCAGACTAATTAAAAGAGGAGGAGAAAGAGAAAGAAAAACTGAGAGGGAGAGTGAGAGAGACATTGACCTACAGTGTTAACTCTGGGACAGGAGTAGCGTGACCAAAGGAGAAGAAAAAAAGCAGATATTGAAAAGCGACAGACTTGGCTAGAATCACAAACTCTCTGATTGATGAGTTAACGTCGGTTGTCTCTAGTGAATGGGCTGGTCCTTGAATAAAAAGATAGATATTTCTCAGCTCAACACTGAAAGCAACGGAGCCAGTCGCACAAGCTGAACGTAATTTGGGTCGAAATTCTCACACCGTGAATACATCCGAGATCGAGACGTCTGAATGAGCGAGATCAAAAAGAATGTACAATAAAGTGTTGACTCGAGTTAGCAACAAACTATAGCCACGAAAAGGCAGATTTAATCTGCATTTAAATACGTTCAACTAGCTTTATTGTCATTGTTGGACACAACGAAATTGTGGTTGTACGAGGGACGTTGTTCGTACGTACATACAGGTAAGTATATCGTTTAAGCTATAAATTAAGTCGACGTTGAAGGTGTCATTTGGTGCAGCTGTTAATCTTTTAAACTATTAATGTACATTCAAACTAGGCCACTTCTGAGCTGGTGCAACTGGCTGTAAGGGTATGGATAACATCTAAATGTGGAGCATAGAAACACAAAGAGATAATAATAATAATAATAATAATAATACTAGTAATAATACTGCAGCGAGACTATGGGATTGGGGCGGGGGGATAAACGGTCCCAGGTTAATCCGGGTAATCACTGAACTTCTGTGTTTTTGGACTTGATAAACACTGATAATCATTTGGGAGATGGCGTCTCTGTTTGCATTCGTTTGTGTATTATTAAACCAATTTATTTTTAGTCTGCCTTTTTATATATAAGCCCAATTTTCTCCCGATTTAGTCGTCGCCGATTCCCACACCATTATCTCCATCTCCCCTGGCGCACAACTTTTTCTATTAAAAAAACAACAAAGTTTTCCTTACACAGCGGTCCAATCCAGATCAGTATGCCTTTTCGATCGCTGCGGATCGCCTAAATTTCATTTCTGGTCCTAACCAAAGGAAGGTGCATAAAAAGCAATCAGCCAATCATGAGCCATATTATTAGCTTGGCACAAGCCGGAAAGCTTTGCATCTGTTAAATGCTGCAGGACATTACCAGGCGGCAGCTGTTCGCTCCGGTTTGGGCAGGACAGTCTGTATTCACACAGCGTCCCGAGCTAAATGCACCGTTTCTGGATCAGGGCTTTTTACGTCAGCATTTGTTAATGAAGTCCCAGGTGGCCGGTCGAAAAAATGTTCTCCGCAGGCGTGTTCACGAGCTTCTTCTGTTTATGTGCTACCCAGTCTTCCATCAAACACGGAACAGAAGCCCGTATACATCATGGCTGAAAGCAAAGCGGTCGTTTTAAATGAGTCTCATTTTAGATAACGGCTCACGTTACAGTGTGCTCGAGCAAATATATATATATATATATATGGTGCCTTACTCAAGTGTTCAGCCAAAAGTAGTCCAGTTGGACTTAATTAGGAATATATGTCACGGATGTACACGAAATCGCTAATAATATCAAGGTGAGTGTGAAAATCAGTGTAGTTTGCCATGAGTTAATGAGTCGAGTTTATTACAGAAACAACTAGCTCTCTTGTTTATTCTCCTTCTGGTTCCATCTTGTGTCACATGACCACTTATAACAAGCTGTCGAAGGTCAGCAACAGATGGAGGGGAATATTCCGCCAAGATATTTAATACACACTTGATCTCAGTGTCCTTCTTAGCTAGAGGGAAGGTCCTACAACAAACAGACTAAGTGCAGATGTTGCGAGACGCTGATTGCTTTGAGGGCTGTTAATCGAGCGGAGAGTAGTGTAGCATTCATTATCTGATTACAGCGGAACCCCGCCTCCTCCGTCTCCGCCGACTAGAATTAACTCAAATGGAGTGTTGTCCATTTTCAAACTGCGTATTAGCAGGAAGCAGGCGTCGCCAGTGGCCGCGTCGGGTCAGAAATGACACGTCTGAATGCACACGTGAAATTGGTCGAGTGCCCCTCCCCTAAACCCACCACTACTTTACAAGTGTATTTTGGGCTGGTCTTAATCGTACAGTTAATTGCTTTTTCGTTCGTTACTGTGGCCTTCAGAAAGGAAGGGGAGCATGTAATGCGGTCTCGTCCAAGTGTGTCCATCTGAGCAGCAGACCAGTCACTGAGATTAGGACTTACGCGATCCATCTTAGTTAGTCAAGATAAGATTGATTAAAATGCTTTTATTAGGTGTGAAATAGAAAGAGTGTGTTTGGAGATGATGGATCGTTTCGTTAGTATCCGATTAGTCTTCACGCTGTGCCTTATGATCGATTCATGAAATTTTACCGGACCCAGTCGATTTGTTTGTGGCATCGCCCCGTCATAACTCATTTGCGAAAATTCTCAGACGTTCGATTTCTCGGACGCCACGTAGGCTATCGTTGATCTCGGACTCTTAGGCTGCGTCCGAAATCGCGTACTACCCTACTACACAGTATGCGAAAAGTAGTACGTCCGATTTTGCAGTGTGTAACCTATGGACACTACGCGAGTCAAAAATTCCCACAATGCAACGGGACCGGTGCGGACGAGCTCAGGAAAACAAAATGGCGGAAGACAGCACGTCGGCCCTTTTTATGTATTAAACCTTAGTTAAACAGGACTCCATCCTATGATCTCCATCATGCCTTAGCGGCCACGCTAACATCAACGAATTTACCTCAGCCTGTTAACCCCGCCCACATTACATTGCTGATCAGTTAACTTTCCTGACGGGCATTTCTCCATTAGTGGTTGCTTTAATCCGATGGTCCCTTAAAGATTTTAGCGTTTATGATCACGTCGAAGGTCACGTGACAATGCCAACACGGCGGATGTAGTACACCCTGGATCGTATTCATACTACACACACGTACTGATCGGTACGTACCGTTTTAGCGGCCGAGCGGTAAATACTTTGAGTGCGCGATCTCGGACGCAGCCTGTGAATCCTAACCCCATAACCAATAACTGCTCACGTTATCTTGAACATCATCGTTTATTGACTCCAGTGTCCAGGTAGCTGACCTTTAGTGACCCCTGAAACGATTAGGGTGAGTGTATTCCTCGCCCATATTCATTAAGCTGTCCAGCACCTTATCATCAAGCCATGCCGTGTTGCGCAGAAACTATCGCGATCTACAGCAAAGCGTGCGAATTCCATCAGATCAGTATCAATATCTTCAAAACAAGTGCACCGTTTCAGGCCGTTGCTGGTGGTGTGGGAGGAAAAGTGTGTCTCTGAGACAGAAAGCCGCTGTTCAGTAAATGAAGTTTTACCGACCGGGCTACGATTTCTGGATATTTATTGCACTTTCTTCTTTTTCTTTTTTAATTCGCCGAACGTTTTCGCTGTTTTTGTTTTCCCGCTATAACTCGGTTAAGCCCGTTTGAAGTGTTGCTAGAATTAGATTTCTTCTTATTTTGCTCAAGGGGCTTTCATTATCTTTTATTTATCTCCGGAAAAGACAAACCCCAGGACAGCAGCGAATAATGAAAAAATCGAATGCAGGCATATGCGCGGTCACGTAAGGTTGACAGATATTAGTATATTTAGATTTGTAAGGATTTACTTATAATGAATTTGCCTGACCATCTTGAGCGCTGTCTAACGGTTACTGCGCACTCGCGTGGTAGAGTAGCTCTTGAATTAGGATTCGGTCACGTTTGCGTTTAATGTGCTGCTTAGCCAGATGTTTAAGGAAACTCTCGGATTATTTCGATGCGTTATAATTGCGCGCGAGCTTAACGTCTACATCTGTACAAACGATGAGGTTGGGTCAAGTCGTTTTGATCAATATTCTATTAATATGCCTGCGCTGTGAGACGAAGTAGAATGCCTCGGTGACTACGATGCACTGTAGCGAATGCCGTTGTCATATAATGAATGCAGATAAGTCTCACACGATAAAGCATGTCGCAATACAGGCTCCATTTTGTGTCCAGGTTATATACAGTGGTGTGAAAAAGTGTTTGCCCCCTTCCTCATTTCCTGTTCCTTTGCATGTTTGTCACACTTAAGTGTTTCGGAACATCAAAACAATTTAAACAATAGTCAAGGACAACACAAGTAAACACAAAATGCAATTTGTAAATGAAGGTGTTTATTATTAAAGGTGAAAAAAATCCAAACCATCATGGCCCTGTGTGAAAATGTGATTGCCCCCCTTGTTAAAACATACTATAACTGTGGTTGTCCACACCTGAGTTCAATTTCTCTAGCCACACCCAGGCCTGATTATTGCCACACCTGTTCACAATCAAGGCATCACTTAAATAGGAGCTGCTTGACACAGTAAGGTCCACCAGAAGATCCTTAAAAGCTACACATCATGCCGAGACCCAAAGAAATTCAGGAACAATTGAGAAAGAAAGTAATTGAGATCTATCAGTCTGGAAAGGGTTATAAAGCCATTTGCAAAGCTTTGGGAATCCAGCGAACCACAGTGAGAGCCATTATCCACAAATGGCGAAGACATGGAACAGTTGTGAACTTTCCCAGGAGTGGCCGGCCGCCCAAAATTACCCCAAGAGCGCAGCGACGACTCATCCAAGAGGTCACAAAAGACCCCACAACAACGTCCAAAGAACTGCAGGCCTCACTTGCCTCAGTTAAGGTCAGCGTTCATGCCTCCACCATCAGGAAAAGACTGGGCAAAAATGGCCTGCATGGCAGAGTTCCAAGGAGAAAACCACTGCTGAGCAATAAGAACATCAAAGCTCGCCTCAATTTCTCCACAACACACCTTGATGATCCCCACGACTTTTGGGACAACATTCTGTGGACCGATGAGACAAAAGTGGAACTCTTTGGAAGGTGTGTGTCCAAGTATATCTGGCATAGAAGGAACACTGCATTTCATAAAAAGAACATTATACCAACAGTAAAATATGGTGGTGGTAGTGTGATGGTCTGGGGCTGTTTTGCTGCTTCAGGACCTGGAAGACTTGCCGTGATAAAAGGAACTATGAATTCTGCTGTCTACCAAGAGATCCTGAAGGAGAATGTCCGACCATCTGTTCGTGTACTCAAGCTGAAACGAACTTGGGTTCTGCAGCAGGACAATGATCCTAAACACACCAGCAAGTCCACCACCGAATGGCTGAAGAAAAACAAAATGAAGACTTTGGAGTGGCCTAGCCAAAGTCCTGACCTGAATCCTATTGAGATGTTGTGGTATGACCTTAAAAAGGCCGTTCATGCTCGAAAACCCTCTAATGTAACTGAATTAGGACAATTCTGCAAAGATGGGTGGGCCAAAATTCCTCCAGGACGCTGTAAAAGCCTCATCGCACGTTATCGCAAACGGTTGTTGCAGTTGTTGCTTCTAAGGGTGGCCCAACCAGTTATTAGGTTTAGGGGGCAATCACTTTTTCACACAGGGCCATGATGGTTTGGATTTTTTCACCTTTAATAATAAACACCTTCATTTACAAATTGCATTTTGTGTTTACTTGTGTTGTTGCTGTCTTACGATTGTTTAAATTGGTTTGATGTTCCGAAACACTTAAGTGTGACAAACATGCAAAGGAACAGGAAATGAGGAAGGGGGCAAACACTTTTTCACACCACTGTATAAACGATCTGTTCAGCACGATTTGAGCCGAGCAGGATGATTCGTTATACTCTGGCAACTATTTCTAACTAACAGTTGGGCCTTGTGTTAGTATTGTGCGCTTTAGATGTAGCATATTAGTACAGAACAGTAGGTTACTGTAGGTAGGCTTTGCTGTAGTCCATTGTTGGCCACTTCAACAGGACCTGTGCACATACGCATTTATTCGGTTATCCTTTATCAGCCAATCACGTGGCAGCAGTGCACTGCAGAAAAAAGTACAGATACAGGTCCTGATGAAGGAGGTTGAGGAGAACGGCCAGACGGTAACTCGGATAACCGCTCTTTACAACCGCGTTGAGCAGAAAAGCATCTCCGAACACGCGACACATCAAACCTCGCGGCGAGATCACATCGGGTACCGTGTGAAACAGGAGTCTGAGGTTCCAGGGGACACGGGCTCACCCGAATCCAACAGGAGTGCAATGTTCGTACGGGCATATTGAAAGTAGGAAGCAGTTTTGAAGAACGGTTTAAAGCAGTAGAACTGGCATTCAGTAGAAAGGGGGGTGTATTAACACTAAATAGCTGTTATAAATTTGAAGCATTTAGTATCATGCACGAAATAACTGCTTTAAAGAAGCAAAGTAGGAACTGAGTTACTTGTTTATATTAGAGAGAAATGTGCTGCTTAAAACAGAGAGAGAGAGAGAGATAGAGAGAGATGCTGAATGCCGACATGAGGTTTAAGTAGATAAATGGCACCTTTCTACTTTCTGAAAGCAGAAATGTATTTGGAAGATGAGCTTAATGAGTCCTCTCCCCATCACGTAGCTAAAATAACAGCAATACTGAGAGAAGGGGAGGGGGAGGGAGGGGGTGGGGTGGGGGGGTTAGTTTGTTTTTTGTTTTTTTAAAGAGAGTACCATTAACGTCTTCCTTTGTGTTCTCTGTAAGTGGAAGTTGTTTACCATCTGATTTTCTAAAAGATTGCCGTTATTAATGATGATTACATAATTAGTTTGGAGTGTTACCTAGAGGATTTGTTAATGTGTTTAAAGTTTGCTCTTTGCGTTTGCCGGAGTTCCTCTGAGGCACCGTGAGTTGCAAAAGAGGATGCTATCTAGGTGTGTGTGTGTGTGTCTCTGTGTGTGTGTGTGTGTGTGTGTGTGTGTGTGAGAGGGTGGAGGGTGGAGGGAGGGTTGCTTATCTGATGGTCAGAAAGCATCAGTCTCTGTGGAGCAGAGGGTGTATCAGTGTGAAAGGGACAGGCGAGATGAGTGTCTGAGGTGGGAAGTGTATGTGTGTGTGTGTGTGTGTGCGTGTGCGTCTGTCTGCCTGTCTGTCTGTCTCAGATTGAATTTAGGGTTGTGTGCTTGTCATATTAATACAAAATATGTAAGTTTAAAATGCCTTGTGTCATCCTTTCATTTGTGGGGGTGGGGGGGGGGGGTGGATGTAGGTGGTCGGTGAATGATGGGAATCTCTGACAGTTTTGACTTTGTGGGGAAATTTGGCTTTATAATAATAATAACAGTAATAATAATAATAATAATAAGAGCTTTGTTTCCTTCATTTAGTGGAAAGTTTCCACAAGGGTACTAAGACTGTGTGTGTGTGTGTGTGTGTGTGTGTGTGTGTGTGAGAGAGAGAGAGAGAGAGAGAGAGAGAGAGTGAATGATCTGATGTGCGACAGCTGTGAAATGTGCTCTGACAGCGTGTGGAGCTTCAGCCAGTCCTGTCAACGCTCACTCTGAAGAGGTCCAAACCCACAATTCATGCGCGCACACACGCACACACACACACACACACACACAGATACATGCCGTCTCTAATTAACACAGAGTGACACTGCATGAGACCGGCTATTTTTAGCTCATCCACCTCCGCTCTTCAGACAACAAACCGCTAACGCCATGTAGCACCCGTCATAGCCGAGGTGATCGTAGCGAGAGCGACAGCAGGGGTGATGGGTGCTGCGGGACGAGACACGTTTATTCCTCCAGTTCAAAATCACTTTATCCGATTCCTCTGACATTCCTTAAGGATCCGGATGTGTTGAGGCTACAGGTGTTCGTGCTACATCGCTCGTAAAATATCTAAACGCACTTCATACTGCCACGCACGCGTTGTTAGAAAGACGCTCAAGTCAGCAGAACATGACTTTCGGTTCTCTGGATTCTGTTTTACTGTACAATAAAATGCGTTTCTAGCAGAAATTTTGTTCCAAAAAAGTGCTGATAGCTATCTTATCTATTTGTTTTGTATTGTTTTTTTATTATTTTTTATTTTTTTTGCTGTGGCTCTTAGAATTATATCGTTTCATATGGCGGATGCTTTTATCCAGAGTAGAGTAGATTTACGGTTTACGGATGTACACACAAGTTTGTAAGTGTCTTCAACAGTACCAAAAAAATGGTTTTGTTTCAAAAATACAGTATATATAATGATGATAATGTAATGTGCTACTCTGTGGGCTTTAGATGAATGAATGCTATTTTCATGCAGGACATTTTAATAAATAATAAATTCATTAATAACAAACATTTCAGGCTCCTTATTGTATCACTGAAAACTTGCAGCTAAAATACAGGTCGATGTGTTCTTTGGGATAAATAGCTAGAAACTCTATCTCACTATAGACCCTGATGATCCGTGAGCAGTGTTTATTTTGATTCGATCGCCGCTCTTTAAATACGGGTCGTTCTGGGTATTCGTAAAGTTCGTACCGATGATTTGCGGACTATGACGTAGCTTAGTGTCACTGTGTGAGGAATGAAAGACGTGGGGCATGCTGTTATAGGAGAATAATCTCTCTTTGGATCATAATAAGATAATGTAGCGTGTTCTGTCACCGAGAAACGATCTTTATCATGAGGAGTTCGCGTTATTGCAAAAGTTCCAGCCAAATGAAGCTCTCGTCCCAGGAAGCTTCATATCAACGAATGTTTTGTAAATCTGTTTACACGGATCGAGTCAGTGAGTGAGTTGTTACTATAGAAACGGTAACGTGTTTGAACAAGCGTATTCGGAAAAAAACACGACCATCCCGGCTACAACAGATCCGACATCGCGTCGTCTCGCCGCGTACCTCGGTAATGTTCCTCGACGTGAATCGTACACCAGCGATGCATGTTTGTATCTTAAAAATCCCAGTTTAGAGATTCTCGCTGCTTAGTAATGATTTGAAATCATGCCAGTCACCGGGCCTGCGTCTGCGGCGCCGCTTGATTCGGAATATTTTTGGTTACATTGTTTGTGATGTGCGTAATGGGCATCATGCTGCTCGTGTCCTTGGTGATGACGGTGATGGGCTCGTAAACCTCTGTCTCCCAGCATGCGCCTGCTTCGGTGTCTTTGATCCCATCACCAGCGTGGCCGTGTAGGCTGCTTGAGTCATTAGGCTGAATTATTGATGTAATCAGAGTAAGTGGGGCTGGTATTTGAGGCAAAGCACCACTTATATAAAACTGCATGAATAGTAGTAGTGAGGGTTTTGGGTCTCGAGCGTGCAATAGGCTTTGTATTCAGAATAAAATGTTCTGATCTGCCAAGCACCTCTCATTTGCACGGTTTGACGTTTTTCTGCCATGATTTTTAGTTACCAGTTTATTTATCTGTTTGTTTTAGTGCTGATGACAGTGCTGCTTATAAGTAAGACAGATGTTTTGGTTAGAAAATCCTGCAATATGCCTTTTTTTATATATATATATATATATATATATACCGATGTACTGAGATAATTTACTACTACATCTGTTACTGTCGTTGTTGTTTTTTTTTTGTGCGTGTTTCTTTTTGTTAATAGTACGTTTACTGTTTCTAGTAAAGATGTGCCTAATCCTCTCACTTTTATAGAAACTGTGGCTCCGCCCACTCATTTTTTTGAAGCTGGCTCTGTTTGTAGCCACATACAGTCCAATACTCGGTCCCTGAATTAAAAAAAAAAAAAACATACACTATTACTGTTCCAAAACTATTAAGAGGGTGTTTCTGTTTAACATATGGAGTTACGGCCAGTAAATTTACTTGCAACATTCAGGCTGCTTACTTTTAGAGTTCACTTTTAGAGTTTAACAAGTCAAACGCGAATCAAATTTGCCTGAAGGGGGAAAAAAAAAGTTTATGTTTTAACACTACTAATAGTGCAAGAACGTGAAAGTTTGAAAATATTGCTCCTGGCGGCGTTTTAATTTGTTGCTGTAGTTTTGTCCAGATAAGGGGAAAAAATGACCACATGTGCAACTTTGTCCCAGTGCACACATCTAGCTTCTAGTAAAAGTGAACAGAAAGCCCTTACTGACTGAGTAATGGCTACAAATGCACTTAACTGTACAATGTTTCTACATCTAAGCATTTCTCGTGGTTCCAGTGACCACACCATGCACCTCTCTCTCTCTCTCTCTCTCTCTCTCTCACTCTCTCTCTCTTTCTCTGCACTGGATCAGTGTGTCCATTGGATTAGGGCACTTTTTTATATTTATTTATTTATTTATTTGCTGCACGAAGAAACTGCTACAAAAGCTCCATTCTGTCAATGGACCCAGCGCCAGAGGCCTAATGGACGGAGCTGCAATAAATCCTGCAGATATCCAACGCTGAGTGCACTGCTACCCAGGAATGCACCTGCTGCTCACACTCGCTCGATCTTCCTCTCTCCCTTCCTCACTTTCTCTCTCGCTCTCTCTGGATCAAGTGACAGTTCAGTCACAAGGCCGAGAGTCTGTGCTAAAGCAGGCACAGCCGAACAGGAGTCTCTCTGCGTCTCTGCCAAACTGTTTTGCAAACAGTGCCACTTCTTTAAGATGTAACGTCAGTGTCTGTTAGGCTGCAGTGCGAGAGGGCGTGAGATGAAGAAAACGAAATGCAGGCCTCCGGTCAGAGCTGCAGGTCCTCTGCAGTTACCAAATGTGCCATTCGTTTCTCATTGCAATGAGTTGAGCTCATTTAAAAAAGAGATACAAATACACAGTTAAAAGAATTCAATTTGTTGTCCAAAGATTCTAATTTGACAGACCAGAATGGCGAAGGGACGACAGTTCGAGTAAGCTATGTTAGTGTAGTTTGTGTTTCCTAATGTTAGTGTCACAAATCAGAGGCAGAGAGATGTTCAGCTGGCAGACTCGTGCGGAAAAACTGGCAATGGTCAAACTCTCATGCAAGCGGAGCAATATAAGACCAAACAGAATCACAACGCAGAGAAAGCAAGAAGGTCTAAAGCAAAGCAATTAGGAAATAAGGCTCACACTCGGACACTGAAAAGATGGCTCAAACAGTTGAGTCGGTTAAGTAGAGTGATGGAGGGAAAAAAAAAAACAGGAAACAAGTGACTCCACCCACTCTTTTTCTTTTTTCTTTTTTTTTTTTACTACACCCATTTTTTTTTGGTTTTGTTTTTGTTTGTTTGTTTTGTTCACTAGTCTCGATCTGAAACCACCAGGCAGGGCTCAAGACACCGGCTGCGGTAATTCATCAATAACCAGACAAGCAAAACCAGAGAGTGCTCCAGACTAGGAAACGGGATAAAGACAAGACGAGACCTGTTAACTCCGGAGAGCGTGGTGAATTAGGGGTATTCTGAACCTGCTTCTTGAGTCCTGAAACAAAACGGCAAAAGTACTGAAATGATTCCCTATATACTGGATACAAATATGGAAGATTATGAGAGAGAGAGAGAGAGAGAGAGAGAGAAGAGAGAGAGAGACTGTAACCACAAATAGGAAGCAAGGAATCAATCAGGATAGAGAGAACATTACTGAGAACAGGAAGCTGTGAGCAAATATGGAAAGTAAGGTACAAAATAAACTCATGGAAGGCACAGATTATCAGAATCAGTAATCAGAAACTGCTGCACCATCACACCCCTCAACTTTTCACCAAGAATGATGAAACAGGAAGGAGCATTTGTCTTAACTGTAGCAACAACAATGACGACGATAAATCACAATGACGATGATAACAACGATGGGGTATTATACAGGCTGACAGTTTATCCCCCATCCATCCATTCATTCTTCCTTCCTTCCTTCCTTCCTTTTTACTGCCTCTTCATTACAAGAACGTCTTTGTACCGCATGACGGTATCCGCCTCGGCCACACGTCTCCGAAGCGCTCCGTAAAGAAACTTCCACACGAACAGCTGCTTGCTGTTGTCGCAAATTGCACCATGGCCTCTCCCTCTTTCCTGTCGATTGGGGGCAGCTTCAGGGTCACCAGCCTGTGTGCAGCTGAGAGAATGCCGCTAATTGAGAGAGAAGCAGATTATCCCTCAGGCACGAGCATGGCATGAAGGTGTTTCGCATTTGCACTGTTAATATTTGCTGTGTTAAAAAACACCAGCTCTCCGGAGACTTGCACAGAGCCGGCCGTGCAAAATTACACGAAAAAACAAGCAGACGGCTATAAAAGTACTTTTTTCTCCTCCGGTCCTCACGTGTGCGGGTGAGGGCGTGATTGGACTTGCTGATATTTTTAGGAGGAGACGGGGTGAGGGATCATGGAGTCTTGTTTTCTCCTCAGTGTTCAGCTTTGTATAGCGTTGGAGCAAACTTTCTCTACTTGAGTTTGTGTTAAGGAAAGGGTCGGGATTTAAGTACGATGGCGAGTCGAATGAATTGTGACACTTATTAGAGAAACAGGTTGTTTTTTTTTTTTGTGTAGAAGGTTTACATTTGACCCAACCTCATATATATAAGTATTCGAATCATTGTTGGCTCGGGAATTCTAATACAATCAAATCTTTGCAGTTAATACCATATTAATAGAAAATTTAACACCACCTACCTTCACAGTCTTGTTTATTTCATTTTTTTTCATTTTAAAATCGGACGGTTCGCGTGTAGTTAATGAAGGAGCATTCAGGATCCGGGAGAAAGTCTTATTGGAAAAATTATCCTTCCTGTGTTGCATTCCACTAGTAAACCTAACTGCAGCATATTTCCGTGTTTTCTGTAATACAGTGTGTACTGCTGCGGTCTGTCTGTAACCGTGCATGCAGTACATGACGTACCCGTGCAGTTCGGTTTAGATCGCGGTAGTGGAAACACTTATTCTAAAGTGGGTCTGTAAACACTGTGTGTTCCTTGACATGTTCTTCGGTTCGAAGAACTCGAGTGGTGCAGCGTTACGTCTGCAAAGTTCAATCCGTCCCTGCTGCTGCATGTTCACGAATCCCTCCGAGGGCCCTGCGAGTGGAAATGTTAGACGAGACATTGAGTAAAATGCCACTGCTTTTGAGATGTGCCCTGCTCCTATTCTTTCAGATCAGATGTGAAGGAGGAGTAGAAGGAGAGAGAAGGACTAACTTTCTCATGGGACACCTGACGGTTTATGTCTCTCCCATTAACTCTGTCTCGTCTCGTCTCCAGAGCTCTCTCTCTCTCTCTCGCATGCGCTCTCTCTCTCTCTCTCTCTCTCTCTCCCCAGATTGCGGTCCAGATTGGGTTTGCGTTAGCACTTTCTCTAACCGTGTTACAGGAGCATTAACGCAGGGAGCGATCTCATAGCACACAAGCTCCTCGGTGCATTCATTACACACTCGGCCTGCCTCAGTTCAGAGCTCCCAGTCTCTCCGGATCTAACCCGGGCCCGTCCAATCGATACGCCCATGGCTATATCCGGGCCGAAAGGAGACGAGAGACGGCTCCTAATTCGATGAAGGCGGCATTAGGGCTTGGCCCGGATGCGCGGGAGGCTCGGGTAATTGCAGACAAATTCATCTTAAAGGCTAGAGAGCTGAGGATTGCTTTCAATTAAGCTTGCACTTTCGAGGGAGGCAGACGTACAGGGCGAGTCCCGTTACACTCCGGGGTTCACCCGCTGCTCGGAGTGTTTGCATGAAGTGAAGGTGACTCCAAAGTCAGGTCACGGCGTCTGTCTGTATGATGTGATGCGCTTTCGAGCAGACTTTGGCTTTTTTGTTTGTTTCATAACACAGACCATAAACTATTCAAAGAATAGCAACACTAGGCTATAACACCAGATTAATCTTTTTGGAGCATTTAATTCCTGAGCCTCTGATCCACAACCACCATAATTTCGATGTAAATATGTAGAGCATTGTTACTGAATACTCGATTCTGTTTGCGTCATAAGGAGTTCATTATCTTTCTCATTTCTCAGAGAAGCTCTAGCACTAGTTCCAGCCCCAAGGGTTATATTCATGCGCACGTTCTAATACGTTATCGTTTCTATAGTAACAGGGACGCAGTATGTCAGACGCTCCACATGAACAGATTATTTATTTCGTTTTTTTTGTTTATTATTTATATATATATATATATTTTTTTTTTAATCGTATTTTTAATTTCAAGAGTGGCTGGTGCTGAGCTTGTTTTGAACTTTGAACTTTTTGCGGAACTTAAACGTAACTATTAATGGATAAAAAGGACGTTTTTTTTTTTTTATTGTAATCATTCTTTGAAAATCGCTGTGGTACTCATGTCATTGATTTATTTTCTTCTAACAGCACAGCCCTTAAGCTTTACGATGAAATCCATTTCGTTCAGTTAAATTTGTTCTATAAGTTTAATACAGTGTAGAGATGAAACAGTTACCGGTTTCACAATAAAATTCCCCGACGGATAGTATTACGTGTCGCGTTCAATTATCATTAAAACTGTGCGTGATTATCGTGATTTGTAAAAGCCGTCCAGGCGCAGCATGCGACATTGTTTTGTTTTGTTTTTTTGCGTGAAAACGGACGCTACAATTAAAAACCGAACGCGTCTGCTCGATTCAGCATGAGCGGAATGAGTCGGAGTCGCAGCACGGATCAGCAGGAGACAGATTTCATTTATCACGTGATGAAAGTGAGGCGAGCTGACTGACAGGAAGCGTGTACGAGCTGACTGACGAGACGATGGAGGAAGATTTGGTTTGATAAAAGCGAGTGTGTCATTGTACAGCAGTTGTTGTGTTTTTCATTAAGAATAATAATGAACCCACCATTCAAGCAACTGTCGTCCCCGAATTGCCGCTAATTCGGAAGAGGAAGTGGCATGCACATGGCCGCACGGGCGTTCCTAAACGATTTAAAAGCGAGGGGGAAAAGAGGGAAAAGCGCCAATGAAGCACCAAAGCAATTTTCTTCTGGCGAGCTCTGCAGACAGGGTTACCATCTTCTATTAAGTTTCCCTCAGAATTTTTATAACATCCAAATACGACCACACTTCGGATTGGGTCCTCTTGGAAGGTCGGAAATTCTCCCGAGCTCCGTCACTGCCTTCTAACTGAACTAAACGATCGCAGCGAGCCTAGTGACAACCGTCCATCACTTTAGAGTCAAATATAAAACCTGTTTAAATGATTTCAGTGTGTGCATCAGTACGTTTTGTACATTTTCAGCACGTTTTAATAACACCGTGATATACTGATCACCGTGATATGAAATTTTCTTACCGTTACATCTCTAATACAGTGGTGATCACGTTTAAAAATCTAAATAAAGTCTCTATGTACCTCACAGACCCCACGCTGAGAACCATATGTATCGTGAATTGAACTTTTATTTATTTAATTTTGTGTTTTAAGTAAAGTAAAAGATGCATTTTCAGACACACACGCTTTAGGGTTCCTAAAATACAATGGCAGAGATGTCTCTCACACACACACACTCTCTCTCTCTCGGGATTATAGAACTGTCAGAAAACGTTGGCAGGTTGTCGTGAATGGTAAAAAGACAGTATCATGCGCAGGTTTTTGATAGAATTGTCTCGAATTTGAAGTGATGGCTTAATCGATATATTTCAAGCCCCATAGGTCTTTGAGGCAGAGTAGAGACAGGCAGACAGATGAAAATACTCCCAGTTTGTCTGCTGTTTTGACTGACGCTGAAGGAGCACTGAAAGCTTTTTGGTTTATTTATTTCATTTTATTATTTATTTATTTATGTTGTTTTTGAGAAGTGAAATATGACATGCGATTGATTTCCTGTCTGTCTTCTCATTTAGGGGCATATGGACCCGAGGCGGGATGGGCGTCGGCCTATCCGGAGTGCCAAGAGAGGAACCAATCGCCGATCAATATAGCCGACCAGGATACCAGGGTCTCGATGGAGTACCAGGAGCTCATCCTGGACGGCTTTGAAGCGGAGTCGTCCAACAAGACGTCAATGAAGAACACAGGCAAAACCGGCAAGTTATACTCTATTCATTGTGTGTGTGTGTGTGTGTGAGAGAGAGAGAGAATGTGAATGTGTTTATCTCTATAGTTCTTTTCCTCCAGTCTGCTAGCTATGACTAATATAGTAAAGCGGAGACATGAAGGGAAAGCGGGCCACAGGTGTGTGTTCATGTGTTTCCCATCGTTGATGCCTGTCTTTTCACCAACAAGCACAAACCCACACAACTTCATCAACATCCGACTCTCCGTCTAGATTCCAGCTACAGCCATGGATCATTACACTCCACTTACACACATACACATACACACACACATGCGCGTTTCGCTCCTTCGTACTGCTCCTCAGCATAATTTATGCAGAGTAAGATAAATGGCCTGGAGTTCTCTTATGAATAATGGAGATACACTCCGCTATATATAAAAGGTTCACCTGAGTATATTTTCAGCCTGAGAGCTGGATTCAGTCCGTACAAGAGAACACCTGCAGGAAAAAAAAACAAACAAGACGCAGTCCTAAACATTCCCAAATGCAGAAAACGACAGTCATATGGAGGATTACTTCCTGAAGTCTTGCTTTAAAACCGAGGCTTTAAAATTCCGAGTCTGATTGTTGGCTAACAGGAGCTGGAGTAACGAAATTCCATGGATAGGAATGTTCCCACACATTATTACACATTATCTGAAGTTTACCACGACTCAATACAAGACGAACGAGCACTATTGGTTTTCCCAGCCTGGATCTGAGAAACTGAGAGTGAGAGAGAGACGGGGAGAGGGGGAGAGAGAGAGAGAGAGAGAGGAAGAGAGAGGTAGAGAGAGAGAGAGGGGGAGAGAGAGAGAGGGAGAGAGAGAGAGGGAGAGAGAGAGGGAGAGAGTGAGGGGGGGAGAGAGAGGAGAGAGAGAGAGAGGAAGAGAGAGAGAGGAAGAGAGAGAGAGAGGAGAGAGAGAGAGAGAGAGAGAGAGAGAGAGAGAACACTGGCACCTCCAAATGACGCAGCACAGCTAGACTGGTGAAAAGTGTAGGAGGCAGCAGTAGCTCAATAGACCAGAAGGTTCTAAGTTCAAACCCCAAGGCTGCCAAAGAGACAGTTTTGGGACCGGTGTTCGAATTCTAATGGATCTTAAGAGTGCCAAGATACTCCAGTATCAGCCAGTGTGCCTTTAATTATCTTCAAACTCACGCCAAGGCTCCATGGTGCTTTCATATACTGTATATAAAAATGTTGAAAAAAAAATCTCTGATATATTCAAGTAGTCTAGACATCCGAAGGTCACATTTACTCACTTTAAATGTAAATGTAAGACTTTTTTGAAAGTACGTACCGATGTATCAATCATCTAACATCAGAAGCGACATCATCTTCCTCAGCTGGAAGCTTTGAAAGGATAACACTGTAATGTCCACTTAATGTTCCTTTAAGAGCTTCTAGCTGAGGCAGATAATGATTGGGGGAAAAATATTTTATATATATATATATATATATATATATATATATATATATATATATATATATATATATATATATATATATATATATATATATATATATATAATGTGTGTGTTATATGGTCAGGTCCATAAGTATTTGGACAACGGCACAATTTGTAAAACATATGCCTCTGTACACCACCACAGTCAGACCTGAAATGGAGCAATCAAGATGTGATTGAAGTGTAGACTTCGAGCACAGTTCAAGGCATTTAACGAAAATATTGCATCAACCGTTTTGAAGTTGCATCCGTTTTTGCAGAGTATCTTCATTTTCACTGGCTTATAATATTTAAAAATATCTAATATTCAAGATTCTGCACTATGTCTAGGTCCTCATTTAAATGTAAGCAGATTTTTGCTATATTGACCGTGTTAACTGCTTTGTACAAAAGGTCAGCTTTTCCTCGTGCCTAATCTCGTTCAGACGACACTCTTATTGATTTGAGCTAAAAAGGATCGTAAGGTTTTTTTTGCACAAAGTTGTGTCGAGTCCATGCCGGCTCGAGTGCACACTGTCCTTCAAGCAAAAAAGGGACAAAGCAAATACCGACGAACAAAAAATCAGAAATTCATGTAGATATCTTAAAGATTCTACTTTTCACTTGAGTTGCTGTCAAAAAAATAATAATTAAAACCCAAAAATTCACCCCCTTTGGAAAATATTTGACTCGTTCTTTGTTACACAGCTCACATAAAAGAAACACTAATATGAATGGAACTAAGATTCTGAAGGTAAGTCTTGCTTGCAGTGTTTAAAAAAACAAAAACAACAAATGTAATTAAGGTAAAGGTCAAATGTTTAGCCCTATTCGGACGGGATTAGTTTTATATGGGGCGGCATCCAGTTGCTCAAAGTACAGACACTGCACACAGTCCAAGCCACTTCTTCTGTTGTGTTTAATGCATTCTCCGTATTTTCTTTTGAGGTAGTCAATTCGTTCTCGACATTTAGTCCCGTCTCCAAACGCCACTTTGACAGAGGGACATTTATCGCAAACGTCCGGAAAAATCTCCTCCCAAACGGAACGATTACGTACCGTTTCTTCAAACGAACGTTCTCCCAAAACCGAAACTTGATCTCTCGTCCAGTTGCGGCTTTTCTTTTGCTCCGTCGATGCCACGTCGTATTATCAACCACTGAGGTGCAGCAGCATGTTGCGTATGACGCAGTTTCTATAGAAATCGTTAATCCCGTGCGAACTGACCATAAATCCCCATGACGTCCCCAGTGACTAATCCTTTCCGATTAGGTTTTTTCATCCATTGTAACAGGTATAAAAAGCAAAGAGAGATGAGGTACCACTAACTGTCGGTGAAATAATGTCCCCTGATGGGACCTCCAGGAGTTTGTTTAGAATTCAAACATTAGTTCAGCTCTTCAGTTCAGTTAATGTATAATCCTGGATCGGATTCTGCCTCATCGCGAAGTCACTTTGGATCAAAATCACCATGTTCCAAATGAATGCATGTTAAAAAAATAAATATATATATAACGGGCGGATGTGGCGCAGTTTTACCACATTTACCATTTACCATGTAGATAGATAGATAGATAGATAGATAGATAGATAGATAGATATAGATATATACTGTATATATTATAATAATAATAATAAAAAAGAGGGAAGTAATATTTCTTTCATCATAATTTAAGTTTCAGTCGTTCTCATCTGAGTATTAAAACTCATAAAGAGCTCTGTTTGCTCACTGACTGCGGGTTCTGTTTGACTCCTATCTCTACTTAAGCCTCGGATATTTCTCATAATCACATCAACGTTTCTCAGTGAAGAAGTTTGACGTGACGTTTGCTGACCTTAGGTGCGCACGCAGTCGTATTAATAGAGTCTCTCCTGTGTCGGTGATGCACAGAGCTGGGCCATTCGTTTCAGCAGAGTGCTTATGATAAATTGGGGCAGAAATCTCCTGTGTGTGAGCGCGGGGTAAAGTGGAACCCGTTCTGAAATTCAATCAGAACGGGAAAAGCTGAAGCGCACAGTCCAGGTCTGGTTAAGGTTGTGTTGGTTAATTAAAGCACTGTTGGGTTTTTTTTTTTGTTTTGTTAGTTTGTTTGGGTTTTTTTTTTGCAAGAAACCCATCTGTGAAAAGGAAAGAAAGAGGCTATTTCTTTACTTCAAATTTTGAGTCGTATGAAATAAACGCATGTGAATAAGCAAATTAAACTCTCTCTTCTGAATGAATACTAATATTAATCAGCATTTGTTTTTCAGACTGGAAGAGTCTTCATCCGTTTACCGTCTCTCTTTTTATCTCTTTATACAGTGGCCATCCTGCTGAAAGACGACTACTTTGTGCAAGGCGCGGGTCTGCCGGGTCGCTTTAAAGCTGAGAAGGTGGAGTTCCATTGGGGCCAGAGCAACGGTTCAGATGGCTCCGAGCACAGCATCAACGGCAGGAGATTCCCCGTCGAGGTGAGAGTCTTACCCCAGATCGAGCAGTCTCCTACAGCACAGCGTAGGACATCACTGAAATATTTATATAACATACACATTTATACCACAGCACTGTTCCATTCTCAATTCTGATTGGTCAGAAGCAACGTTGAGTCTTTTAACAGCCATAACAGAAGCTCTGATTGATATTTATAAGGTTTATATCCATGCGTTTGGTTGTTTTTTTTCAGGATGTACAGTTATCATCTATGTCGTTTCTTCTTTTCCTCAAGCCAAAGTGTTACATTCCTACTTCACACGTTACCTGTAGAATCCACTCGAGGTTAGCGTTATTGATCTTATAACTTGGTGGTGTCTAAGGCTCAGAAACGATACACATGTCATCATTTCTGTGTAATTAAACGTAATCTAGCAATTAAAAAAAAACAATTCGGCACTTTTTTTCAGCCATTTTTCTATGTTGGAATCTAATGATACGCAAGAAAACGGCTGTTGTGACCTCCATATTAGGGGGGGGGGGCTTGTTATGTCTAATGAAATTGTTCTTTGTGTTTCGATTGTGAAATATTTCCTAAATATGTGTAATGCATGTTCATTTGCAAACTAACAACTAGGACCGTTGTCCCACGAGTTCGGGTGGTTCTTCGCTACGGAGAATGCTGATGTAAATCCTGATGGCGATGCATTTCTATTCATTCATTACCTTTCAACTTATTGATCTTATTGAAAACTTATATTAGAAATCACAACAAACAGACGGAGAAGCTCCTGGAAGGCCGATGTCATCACGGTGTAAGTGGAGACAGGCATTAGGAATCCCAGCCAAGGAGAAATGTGAAAGAGGGAGTGAGAGTAGCTGTGGATGAGCATTGGAGTGGTACAGAGGGCGTTCCTGTATTGATTAAACACTGCGTTATGTACAGGCACTCTCTCCCGGGGGCTGACCAGCAGCCGAGGATGCGTCTCTCTCTCTCTCTCTCTCTCTCCTCTCTCGGCTGATTTATCGTCGTGCCAGCCTGGCAGCTTTTACACACAATAAGAGCTCCTTTTATCACCCTCTTCAAACATGCAAGCGGTCCACCCCGTGCGGCTGCCAAGTCCCAGCCGGCTCTCGCTCTTAACTCGAATGGGTGTCATTCTGTTTCATTGTCTGTCTTTTATTAGTGCCCGGTCCCCCTCCCCCATTCGAGGTGCGCAGTTAGCATATGAGCTAAGGAGATGACTCCGATGCCAATTCGCACTCTTTGGCAGTTAGATGATGTCACCCCGACACAAATCATGTCACTGAGGAAGAGCGTCAGTGCTAAAGTTTAATGTGCTCAGCAGGAACAGCCCTCCTAATGCTTAACACTCACTCAGACTTCACATGACTTCCCTGATTTACAGTACAAAATGTCCATAACTTAGGCCTTGATTAAATATTAAGCAGCAATTTCCCAAGCACAAATTAGCCCCTGAAACAGCCCTAAGCGTTCGGATTTGCAATTTTCGCCCGCATGGCGCAGGAGCACGCAGCGTCGCAAGGGCAGAGTCACACTGCGCTGCTCGATTGATTAGTCTGGTCTGCTGAACTGTGTAGATCTGTGGTCTTCGGGATCGATTACCCGAGTCTGTCACGCTACGTGCGCCGCTAGTCCAAAGCCTGGAGAATGCAGATTAGAACGGTGGAAAGACGGAAGAGACGCAGAAAGAGTGCTTCGACCAGACAAACAGAGAGCGCGAGACAGGCAGGAGAATAAGATATACTCACTGAACAAACGTGACGTAAAAGAGCAGCTGAGCACACAGGTGATGTGTCTCTGAGGAACTGATGGTTTATAAGAATCACCTTCACCTGCGTGACTTGCAATTAACACTCCAGCTAATGAGACCGATTGAAGTGAGGGCGATTTAAAGATGTAGTTTTACGTCCATTCACCTCTGTGCATAATGAACTCTATGGATAAAGGCAGCACATCAGTACTACTCACCAGTGGGTGTGCCATTCACTTTTATTGTGGGTCTGACATTGTTTAAGGGATGTCAAGTGCGAGCACAGGGTTTATTATACTGAATTAGTGATGCTAATGAGGACCACCCAGTTTGGCATCGAGAATTACCCTCGATGTTAGAACCATTTCTTCATATTTTTATCAGGAATTATATCTGATGCATTTTAACTAGGATTACCCATTGAATTGCCATTCAGTCTACTATATATATATATATATAATTATATATATAATTTTTGAGTTAATAGTAGTAGTAGTCTTATTTTTAAAATTATCATATAGCCAAGACGCTCTCTCCCTGCCACTCCCCTGGCTATACATCTCACTTGTTTCCTGTTAACCGTCGTTTATTTCCTTGTAGTTTTCGTGTTCGATTTAAAAAAAAAAAAAAATTATCCCCCTGCATTACTCTGTTCGCTTGACCCTTAAACCCGCCCCCTTTTTTTCCTTTTCTTTTTTACCCAGGGGTTTGTCTGCTTAATTATATTGTTAAGAAATGTCTCGCGCTTCCATTCATCTCCTTCTGCTTCGTGACATCGCCTTCGATTTAAGTACTTTATTGATCTTATGATAGAACGAAAAACCAATCACCATAATAAAAAAATAATCAGCATAATAATAATGCACATGTAACAGCATAAGAGGACAGTGGTGTAGCAGTAGCAGAGGTAATGAGAATGATAGATCATGGTAATGATGATAATTCATCAGGGTGGACAAATCAGTGGTGTTGGTTTATGACTTTATGATCCTCATCGGTTGAGTACAGGAGGATTTTTTTTGTTGTCATATGGGTTGTAGGTGCTTTCAGCGCTGACTGAAAAACATTCACGGACTGTATGGTTTTGTTTGGAGGCATCATTATATTTATTTATTTTTTCCTTTTGTATAGCTTGTGTGTGTGTGTGTGTGTTTTTTTTTTTTTTGGTTTTTCCTCGCTTGTTTTAGATTGAGAGCCAGACACAGAGAGTTCAGATAATTAAACCGAGCCCCAGAGGGCCTTGCCGAGTTTGACTGACACTCGAGCCTTTTTCTAGTCTGCAGCTAGTGGCCCTTGACTTCAGTTTGAAGGCTGGCTGTTGTGTATCATCGTGATTGAAGAGAAGACGCTCTTAGGCACTTTCCTGTCCTTCATGTGAACACTCGATGCCAGCCGAGTCGTCCTCGGCGTGGACAAAAGACAGGCCCGAGTGCTGTTCACGGCCTGAGCAACAAGCTTTCCGTCACTCAGCCTAGGAGTAAGTAGAGGTGTTCCGTCCTGACGATGTGGATTTTCGTTCCTCTACTCATACCTGTTGTCCTTTTCTTCCGCGAACTGATGCGAGCTGTTTGTCAATCAGAGAGCTTCAGGGTTACATTCCGGGTCCCACGGCGAGCCGAACAGAAGAATTTGTGAAGAGAATGGAGGCATGTTTACGAGCTAGCTCTGTACGGACTGATATTTGCTGTGCTTTATGAGAAAGACGTAAAACGCAGAGAAACAGAGATATATTGTTCGACCTCTCCCTCAAGTCTCACGTAAGAGCTGCCTGAGGAGGTGGCAAAAAAAAAAAAAGAGTGAGAGAGCAGATGAGTGAGATGAGGTGTGACAGATGTCTATCAAGTGACACTTTAGCGGACGCTCCGCCGCCAAAAGGGCACCACAAAGGGTGAAATCTACAGGGGGAACAAGAAATAGAGAGAGTATGAGGGAGGAAAAAATAGACTCGAGACCGCACACACCACATGCTTACCTCTCACACTGATCTACACGAGACTACAGCTACATTTAGCAATTATCACCCACCCTTTCAACTCCAATCGGGACCTCTTTAACACAGGCTATAATAAGACGCCATCTTATTGCCTTAGCGGTGCATTAAAACCAGTCTTCTGTTAAAAATCGGTGTTCTGTTTTATTAGAAAATGTCTGTAGCGGCAGCCCCGCTCAGTCGCCGGCCTGCCTTATGAATACGCATGAGACGTTCCGGGCCGTGCGCGAGATTTGCTGCGAAATGCCATTCTCATTTTCCTTAGTCGTCTGGCTGAATGATTTATGAATTTCGAGGCTTGCCATTTAGTAATTGTTCTCTAATAAGGTTCCTGAATGGCGTGATTAAGTGTGCGCCCGCTGAGCCTGGTCCTGCTGCTTTAACTGTAAATGGATGGTTAATATGCTTAACGCATCACGCTCCGGCCCTGCATGTGTTTAGCGTCAGGCGTCAACCCGCATTCAAAGCTTAACCCCGTGCAGGGAGACAGTCGTGCGCAGACGTGCATAGACACAGACGTGTGCGTTAGCATGTGTTCATGTGTTCATAAACACAAGCGCGATCGAGCGTGCATACACATATACTCACTCTCCGGCTAGAAATATTCAACCAAAAAAACAAGCTAAGCCGTCAACGCTAAACAAATGCGGAAGTCGTCTCCTTGTGCGTCGTGTGTTGTGTGTATTGATCCCTGACCCTGGCAATTTGTGTCTGTGTGTGAGTAAACTGACGCTGTCAGCCCGAGGTTAATGCCAGGGCTCAGCATGACACCAGTGGCTTAGGCTTATTAGGCTGTTGCTATGCTGTCACACAGACATAAATAATGACAGAGTAATTACCGGACTGTCTGTCTCGCAGTGCAGGCCGAAAACATTACAGTCACCACCGCTAGATCAACAGCGTGTTACCTTAAAGGAGACGCTTTGATTTTTTTTTTCAGATTAACCCTAACTTTTCTCAAGGATATTTGGCTGGTTATGGAGTTGGTCATGGAGTTGGTTACGGAGTTGGAGTTGGTTACAGAGTTGGAGTTGGTTACAGAGTTGGAGTTGGTTACAGAGTTGGAGTTGGTTACGGAGTTGGTTATGGAGCTGGAGTTGGTTACGGAGTTGGTTATGGAGTTGGTTACAGAGATGGAGTTGGTTATGGAGTTGGTTACGGAGATGGAGTTGGTTATGGAGTTGGTTACGGAGATGGAGTTGGTTATAGAGTTGGTTACAGAGATGGAGTTGGTTACGGAGTTGGTTATATAGGTGGAGTTGGAGTTGGGTACAGAGTTGGGTACAGAGTTGGGTACAGAGTTGGTTACGGAGTTGGAGTTGGTTACGGAGTTGGAGTTGGTTACGGAGTTGGAGTTGGTTACGGAGTTGGACTTGGTTACGGAGTTGGTTACGGAGTTGGAGTTGGTTATGGAGTTGGAGCTGGTTACAGAGTTGGTTACGGAGTTGGAGTTGGTTACGGAGTTGGAGTTGGTTACGGAGTTGGAGTTGGTTACGGAGTTGGAGTTGGTTACGGAGTTGGAGTTGGTTACGGAGTTGGAGTTGCTTATGGAGTTGGAGCTGGTTACAGAGTTGGTTATGGAGTTGGAGTTGGTTATGGAGTTGGAGCTGGTTACAGAGTTGGTTATGGAGTTGGAGTTGGTTACGGAGTTGGAGTTGGTTAGGGATTTGGTTAGGGAGTTGGAGTTGGTTATGTAGTTGGAGCTGGTTACAGAGTTGGTTATGGAGTTGGAGCTGGTTAGGGAGTTGGTTAGGGAGTTGGAGTTGGTTATGGAGTTGGAGTTGCTTATGGAGTTGGAGCTGGTTACAGAGTTGGTTATGGAGTTGGAGTTGGTTATGGAGTTGGAGTTGGTTAGGGATTTGGTTAGGGAGTTGGAGTTGGTTATGTAGTTGGAGCTGGTTACAGAGTTGGTTACGGAGTTGGAGTTTTACGGAGTTGGGAGTTGGTTACGGGGAGTTGGAGTTGGTTACGGAGTTGGAGCTGGTTACGGAGTTGGAGTTGCTTATGGAGTTGGAGCTGGTTACAGAGTTGGTTATGGAGTTGGAGTTGGTTATGGAGTTGGAGCTGGTTACAGAGTTGGTTTTGGCGTGAGTTGGAGTTACGGAGTTGGAGTTGGTTAGGGATTTGGTTAGGGAGTTGGGTTGGTTATGTAGTTGGAGCTGGTTACAGAGTTGGTTGCGGAGTTGGAGCTGGTTAGGGAGTTGGTTAGGGAGTTGGGAGTTGAGCGTTATGGAGTTGGAGCTGTTGCTTATGGAGTTGGAGCTGGTTACGGAGTTGCAGATTGGTTATGGAGTTGGAGTTGGTTATGGGTTGGGTTGGTTAGGGATTTGGTTAGGGAGTTGGAGTTGGTTATGTAGTTGGAGCTGGTTACAGAGTTGGTTATGGAGTTGGAGCTGGTTAGGGAGTTGGTTAGGGAGTTGGAGTTGGTTATGGAGTTGGTTAGGGAGTTGGAGTTGGTTATGGAGTTGGTTAGGGAGTTGGAGTTGGTTATGGAGTTGGTTAGGGAGTTGGAGTTGGTTATGGAGTTGGTTAGGGAGTTGGAGTTGGTTATGGAGGTGGTTAGGGAGTTGGAGTTGGTTATGGAGTTGGTTAGGGAGTTGGAGTTGGTTATGGAGGTGGTTAGGGAGTTGGAGTTGGTTATGGAGGTGGTTAGGGAGTTGGAGTTGGTTATGGAGGTGGTTAGGGAGTTGGCTGTCATTTCTGTAACACACTCTGTATTCTGGATATTTTTCAGAACCTCTACTCCTCCAGAATCTGTGTTTTTCTTATTTGTCTGGAGAGTATATATGAAACGTTGCTGAGTAATCAAACTCAAACTTCACCAAATGACCAAACCTCAACAGGGTAACTTTGCAGATCTGAAGAGTCTGGAAATGAAATGACTGAAATGTAGTCACGCCCATGTAATAGAATCGGAATCACTTTATTCAATAATGTTGGACTCAGTATGCTTCTATACACTTTTGACCTTCCTTTATTTTCTCTCTAACACGGCTGTCCAAATATACAGTGGCTTGCAAAAGTATCCACCCCCCACCCCCCATCAATTACACATTTTTTTAGTCATTATTTCATTGAAAACTCGCCTCCTGTCACAGTGAATTTTCAAAGTAAATTTAATTAATGTATAGCAAATATTTCAAAGAATTTTAACTAATCATGCGCAAGTATTCACCCCCTACACATTAGTGTTTTGTAGAGCCACACTGAGTATTTACCGGCTGTTTAGAGTAATGTTTTGCCCATTCTTCTTGGCAGAGTTTCTCCAAGTTAATGAAGTTGTTGTGGGTTTTTTGTTTGTTTCTTTGTTTGTTTGTTTTAAATATGGAGAGATGTAAGATGGGCCATAACTATCTGATGAGAAAAGTGCATGAACATGCTTTCATCCAGCATTTTTAACCCCACAGTCATCTTTATCGTAACTCCACTGATTTCCTCTTAATTTCACTGCAGTTATTAAATCATTCATAACACTTACAGTTTAATATAAGCTTTCTATTAAAGTGATGCTTTTGTTTTAATTAAGTGGAAAGCTAAAAAAAAAATAGGCACATGGGAGTGTGTAAAGGGTTCTGCCTTCTGAAATTGTACTTTGTGCAGGCAAAGCAACATGTAAAGCTACAAAATAATATGACCACCTTCAGATCCGCTATGAGTCTCAGTCATGTTTCCTGTATTTGCTGTATGTTGTAATAATTTACGTTTATTCATTTAGCCGACGCTTTTTTTTTTTTTCCTTTTTTTCTTTTTTAGGGGTTAGTCAAGTGCTCACGGAAGAAGCAGGTCTTTAGATGTTTTTTGAAGATAGTGACAGATTCTGCTGCCCGGATTGAGGTTGGAAGTTCATTGCACCACTGAGGGACAGATACTGTGAAGCTTCTGGAAAGGGACCTTAAGCCACGCTGAGTAGGCACTACTAAGCGTCGGTCATTGATTGATTGCAGATTTCATGAGAGAGCGTAGGCCTTCAGGAGAGAGTCGATGTAAGGGGGGTGCTGTTCCAGACAAGGTCTTGTATTTGAGCATCAAGGCCTTGAATGTGATGCGGGCGGCTACAGGAAGCCAGTGGAGGGAGATGAAGTGGGATGTGACATGGGTTCTCTTGGGCCGGTTGAAGACGAGTTGTGCTTCTTCGTTCTGAATCATCTGAAGGGGTTTGATGGAGCTTGCTGGGAGGCCACTCTCCCTGGCACCTTTCATCTAAATCTGATGAATCCAAATAATCACACAGTCCGCATCAATTGTGTTACTTTACCTAATGGTCCCTGCTGTGTGGTGAAAATACCCAACAGGAACTTTCACTAGGTACTAACCACTGCATACCAGGAACACCCCACAAGACCTGTTGTTTTGGAGATGACCCAGTCGTCTAGCCATCACAATTTGGCCCTTGTCAGAGTCGCTCAGATCCTTACACTTGGCCATTTTTCCTGCTTCCAACACATAAACTTCAAGAACTGATCATTCACTTGATGTCTTGGTGCCTTTGTAAGAAGATCATCAGAGTTATTCACTTCACCTGTCAGTGGTTTTAATGTTATGGCTGATCGGATTAACTAAAGATAACCACTTGGCTACTTTTTGAGTAGCTCGAATTGTCTTGATGATCAGCTTCCAAAGCTAAAGTTAAACCAGTCTTTACTTCATCTTTATTACTGACGGTGATCAGTCTAATCTAGATAGCAAACGGATGTTAGTTAGCTAATACTAGCTTGGACTGCTTGGAAGAGCATTGTAATGGTTACAGTATGTGGCGTCACATGAGGTGGGGTTTTTTTTTTTTTTTGGCCTTCATATCAGCACAAAATGCACTTGAGGGAGATAAAAGCGTGAAACCACCCTTACACAAACAGGTCTAGGAGTAAATAGACATAAGCAGAGCTGTGGTCTGATTGGGGCGTAAAGGTGAAAGGGACACTCGGCTGATTTCTGCCTGGGATGTTTCTCCAGGTCTTATCTCCAGCTGGGCTCACAATCAGAAACCTGGAGCATAGGTGGACACGTGGATTATGAGATTCATTGGTGTTAAGCATTCTTTAATATCATGACGGACACTTCTCCGTCTCACGTCTCATCTCTGGCGCTGCTGTGAGCAGAAGAAATGGAAAGTGCAAGCGAGGGAGTCTTTTTTCCGAGGCCTTTATCCAGCTGCGCTGATAAGAGAAGCACAAAGTAAATTAACACACACGTGATGGAAGCACCGGCGCTCGGACACAAACACACAGCTCTACACGCTGGGTATCAGAGATAAGAGATGGCATTGATGCATTGAATTTTATTTCCCATCAGCCTTTGCTGCTATAAGAAGCGCTTTGCGGAATATTATCTGATGTGATATGAAGATAGTTGGATGTAAAAGGTGACGCAGCTCAATAAGTGCAGGAAACACACGTTGCTTTGATATTTTCTATAGTGTTCATGCACATCTGCTTAAGGTGGCCATTAAAACTAGCATGTGCTGTGGCTCTACAGATGTGTGGTGGAGCGATGACTGCTACACCACTGTGGACAGGACAAGTAAAAATCAGAGCCTCCGTAGCGTCTTCTCTCATAGAGGATTGTGCGGTGATGTAAAGTGAGTGAACATGTGCTTATCTGCTGTATTGTTACTCTAGAGATAGTGTGTGCTTTTCCTTTTCTTTTCCTTTTCATTCCTTTCCCTTTCCTTTTCATTCCTTTCCCTTTCCTTTTCATTCCTTTCCCTTTCCTTTTCATTCCTTTCCCTTTCCTTTTCATTCCTTTCCCTTTCCTTTTCATTCCTTTCCCTTTCCTTTCCTTTTCATTTCATTTCTTTCCTTTTCATTCCTTTCCCTTTCCTTTTGATTTCTTTCCTTTTCCTTTCCCTTTCCCTTTTTCTTTTCCTTTCCCTTTTTCTTTTCCTTTTCCTTTTCGTTTCCCTTTCCTTTCATTTTCCTTTACTTTTCCTTTCCTTTTCATTCCTTTCCCTTTCCTTTTGATTTCTTTCCATTTCCTTTTGATTCCTTTCCTTTTCCTTTTCCTTTTCGTTTCCCTTTCCTTTTCATTCCTTTCCCTTTCCTTTTCCTTTCCTTTCTCTTTCCTTTTCATTCCTTTCCTTTTTATTCCTTTCCTTTTCTTTTCTTTTCTTTTCATTCCTTTCCTTTTCCTTTCCCTTTCCTTTCCTTTCCCTTTCCTTTCCTTTCCTTTCCTTTCCTTTCCTTTCCTTTCTTTTCCTTTCCCATTCCTATTCATTCCTTTTCCTTTCCTTTTCCTTTCCTTTTCCTTTCCTTTTCCTTTCCCTTTCCTTTCTCTTTCCTTTCTCTTTCATTTCATTCCTTTTCCTCCTCTCTCCTTTCCCTTTCCTTTCCTTTTCATTCCTTTTACTTTCCTTTCCTTTCATTTTCCTTTGCATTTCTTTCCATTCCCTTTTCATTTCCTTCCATTGAATTTCATTTATTCCCCCCCCCCTTCCCTCCATTTTCCTTTCCTTTCTTTCCTTTTCTTGGTGTGGTGTGTTTTCTTCATTGACACCATCATCTTTTTTTCTTATTTGTCTTATTTCAGCAGTGAGTGTTCGTGTGTGATTTGTTCTGTTTGGTGAAGTTTGTACTTCACCACAGACATTGCTGGAGATCATTTTATTCAAAACTTTCATCACATGAAAGTAGGTTACGCTAAACGTCTTTCCTGATCAGATCACATTACAGTGCACCTGCAGCGTGTGGGACCGGGAGCATGGGACTGTGTGTTACTGAAGATAGAAAGTGTGACCTCTCTCACACACAAACACACACACACACACACACACACACACACACACTTAAAGCTGTGAGTTATTAAATTGAGGAAGCACAGAGACACAGAGAGAAAGATGGAGTGATGGAGTTAGGAAGAGGTAGACGAGTGGTAATGCCATGTTGCCAGGTTTTGAACTGGAGTCTGAATGAATGATTGATTGATTGAAAACAAATTAGTTCTGAAACTCCTGAAAGAACAGATGTGCTTTCACTCCTCCTCCAGACTTGCACCAGTTCTCTTAAACGCCATCTCTCTCACTCTTTCTGTCTGTCTCTCTTTTAATGTCTCTCTCCCTCACTCTCATACTGTCGCACTCACATTCTCTCCCCATTTCCTTCTGTCGTTATGTCTCTCTCTTATCCTCTCATCATCATTCTCTTTTATTGCCGGTCTCTCTCTGTGTCTCTTTCTCAGCAAATCTCTCTCTCTCTTTCTCTCTCTGTCTCTCTTTTTCATCATTCTCTTTTATTGCCTGTCTCTCTGTGTCTTTCTCAGAACCCCCTCTGTCTCGCTCGCTCTCTCTCTCCTTCTCACTCTTTCATCACTCTCTTTTGTTGCCTCTCTCTCCTTCTCTCTCTCCCTCTCTCTTTCATCATTCTCTTTTGTTGCCTCTCTTCTACTATCATCATTTTTTTTTGTTGCCTCACTCGCTCCTTCTCTCTCTCCTTCTCTTTCATTATTCTCTTTTGTTGCCTCTCTCTCTCTCTTCTACTCTCTCTTCATCATTCTCATTTGTTCTCTCTCTCTCTATCATTCTCTTTTGTTGTCTCTCTCTTCATCATTCTCATTTGTTCTCTCTCTCTTCATCATTCTCATTTGTTCTCTCTCTCTCTTTTGCTCATCATTCTCCTTTGTTCTCTCTCTCTTCTCTCTCTTCATCATTCTCTTTTGCTGTCTCTCTCTCTTCTACTCTCTCTTCATCATTCTCTTTTGCTGTCTCTCTCTTCTACTCTCTCTTCATCATTCTCTTTTGTTCTCTCTCAACATTCTCATTTGTTCTCTCTCTCATCATTCTCTTTTGTTGCCTTTCTCTATCTCCTCTCACGCTGCTCCTCTCTTAATCTCTCCCTCTCAGTCTCTGTGTTCTCTTTCTTTCTATCTCTAACTCTCATGTTTCTCTTTCTCTCTATTACTTTGTCTCTTAATATCTTTGTTTCTCTCTCGCTATATCTCTCTCTCTCTCTCACACACACACACACACACACACACATTCTCTCTCTCACTCTTACTATTTGTCTTTCATGTGTCTTTCTCACTCTTTGTTTCTCTCGCTGTCTCTCCATCTCTCCCCCTCTCCCTCGCTCCACTGCGACATTCTATTAAACCTTCACAGATAACTGATGACTGCCATGCCCGCTCTGCCCATTTTATTTATTTGCTTATTTATTTGATTTCCGCTTGTTTATTACTGCTTTTCCTGGAGAAGAGGGGGCACGCAGTTGCTAACATAATGTTATATTTCCTTGCCAGTCTTCAGTAGCACTGAAAAACACATCCATTCTTTAAGAGCAGAGTGCTGCCTAGAGGGCAAATAGATGTCGTCCCAGTTCTTTGCTGGCTTGATACCATTTTTAATAATCTCGTTGCAGATAGTGCCTCGACCCTCTTTGTTTTCTCGAAAGCAATATTTTCCATGTTTTTATGAGAAAGTAATACCCGCAGAATTGAAAAGTGACACGCCTAATGTCTCTCTGTTGCTTTTTCATTTGTACGGTACAGCGGGGGATGCAGTTTGTGTCTATCTCCAGAGAGACAAATCAAAGGTGTTTTAGGACTCAGTTTTAATAATCAACATTTTATAAAGCAGTTATTTCTCTGAAAATACACGCTAACGTGGCATGAAGTCATTATGCTGATCTGAATGTAAACGTGTACGTGTTTTTGCGCATGGTCGAGTTCTGGAGTATTTCTTAAGTTTTCTACAGACTTACGATGAAGGATTTGAAGGAGGATACTTTTGTCTTCATGATTAACTTCACTTCTTAATATCCAGTCCAGGAGTTCACTTGAGAAGTGACCGATAAGTCCGGATCACGTCAGATAGGTTTATGTGGTTACACAACCGTTAAAAGTAGCTCTTCGTAAGCTTTTAAACAACACCTTCACTGAGCTGATGCGACCTACAGTGTCTGAGAAAGAGGCTGCAGAGGCCCGGCATTTTAACCGACTTTGGAGCTCTGTTTCTGGCTAAAATGATCATTTTTCCCAAGTCAGAGAAATTTTTGGAAGAATTAATCAATATTTATTTCTTTTCAAGACATGATGAACCTGTAGTGGATTTTGTTTACAATATTAAACCTCTGTTCATAGTAATTTCTTTCATTTATTTAGTTCTATACAGACAAAAATGGACAAAAGTAAATAAAGAGACGTCAGTCATTTTTCTCAATTCAATTTTTTTTTTTTTTTTTTTCAATTTTTTTTTTTTTTTTTTTTTTATTTTATTTTTAAATTTATTTTTTTTTTTTTTTTTTTTTTTTTTTTTTTTTTATTTTTTTTTTTTTTTTTTTTTTTTTTTTTTTTTTTTTTTTTTTTTTTTTTTTTTTTTTTATTTTTTTTTTTTTTTTTTTTTTTTTTTTTTTTTTTTTTTTTTTTTTTTTTTTTTTTTTTTTTTATTTTTTTTTTATTTTTTTTTTAAAAAAAAAACAAAAACTTTTTTTTTTTTATGTGTTATTTTTTTCTGATTGGCTGGTTTGCAGCGAAGCTCTGATCTACCATCGCTTTTACACACAACCAGTTAGAACCTTTCCTTGAGTGTGTGTGGTGCACTTGAAATTCCATTCCTCTCATGCGTTCCCCCCCAATTCACTCAACCTCTTTATACCATGAGCGATCGTGATTTATCTAGCGATGTTAGCATTTTGTATGCGCTTTTTTTTAATCCACATGGTCATGATTAATAGTTTTATGTCATGTTTTTCAAACGCTGTTAAACCAACTGGACTGATGACATACACACAATATTCCATGTTTATATAGGCTAAACCCGTATGTTTCTGTTCCGTTCTTCGTAACAAAATATTATTAAATTATTTATAGATAGTTCTATTTCTTAATACATTTGCCTTTGAGGGTTTTTTTTTGTTTTTGTTTTTTAACCATCGCTAACTAGGTCATGGTTCCTCGCAATGTTGAGACAATAACCTCACATCGCGTTGTACATTTCCTTTTTTCCCCATAATGCACTGCTGTCTGTTGGCATAACAACACATTGTTGCTCATGTTGGGCTACTTTTGGTCATTTCTGTGTGTCCACAATGCTGCTTGATTTACTAATCCCTACAAATGGCACAGAGTGCATTATGGATATTCAAAGCTATCTTGTTTAGACACTAACCTAAAGCAGTGCATTGTGGGATTTCATGAGCAACACAGCAACACAGCAAAACTATCAAAACAACGGTTATTTGGCCCGAGTCCGTGCTACTATTTGCCCTATTCCTTAATCTCTACAAACAGCACAGTGCATTATGGGTATTGTGGGGTTTCAGGGTATTCTGCACAGTGATATGAGGTATGAACTGCAGACAGAAGGACCCAAGTGTAGGTCGGAGTTTTAATAAAACAAGTCGAAGCAAACAAACAGGGAGGGAGAGGAAATACTCGAAGAACACAAACCTGCAGGAGGTCAGACAGACATGGACAGGGCGAACTAGTCGGCAATGCAAGATCAAACCAAATAATCAGACAGACAAATATAAAGACTCGGTAGTGCTGAGGATTATGGGTAGTGTAGTTTGCGTGAGTGGACATAGAGAGGTTTTAAGACGAGAAATTGGAAGATGTATCGTTTGCATCTTGTGTGTGTGTGTGTGTGTGTGTGTAAGTCTGCATGACCTGTTTGTTTTGCTTCTGGAATGTTCATCACGCTCCCGACATACCGCCTCTCCCCACCTCCTCTAACGCTGTGTGTGTGTATTTGTGCGTGACACTTGTCTTGATTAGTTGTCTGCTGTTTGACACACACACACACACACACACACACACACACACACACACACAGCGGGTCAGCTCAGCCTCACTGCACACACGGGAGTGACGATGACGTGCAAAAAGGCAATGAGGTTTTTCGTCCCTGCCCTTGTGAATGTCAGCAGCCGCCACTGCCCCGTGTGCGATTCGCGTTCGTGTGTGTACGCACGCTCGGACTCTCTACGGGACATGAAGCGATGTCGGTAAAGGATAAATTCAATTCGGTAAAGCGTTACGTGCGCATTGCATCCTTCAGGAGAAGAGATTCAGCTCGGTTTTTTTTTCTTCTTCTCTTCTCTTCTCCCACGAGTCTCCTGCGGACTAAACATTGGAGCAGCGCTGTTTGAGATTCAGAGAAAGCTCAGCGCTATTACCATTTATATTACAGGTGTCAGAGAGCGCATGCCTGCCTCCTGCCCTTCACTGTCTTAAAGTTAGCAATAAACTCTGCGTAATGTTTTCAAAGCTGCTCATCCACCCCACACTGTGCTCGGTGCTAGTGTATATATATATATATATTTATATATATATATGCGTGTGTGTGTGTGTGTGTGTGTGTGTGTGTGTGTGTGTGTGTGTGTAAGGTTGGTAAAATCAGGGCAGTGGCATGCAGGTGTGGATTTGGGACAGAAGCAAAAAAAAAAAAACTGCTTTTGCTGAGACATTATCATAAAGAAGCTTCCGGCTCATATTTAATTTTAATATTTATTTATTTCATTTTTGTAATGAAACCGTATGAAGGATTGAGGAAAGCAGGAACATGCACTATTTTCTCATTTCTAGCTTTCTGAATGCTTCTTGAAAGCCAGTGAGAGTGCTAGAGATCTCTTTCCTGACACACAGGTTATATCAAATAAATCATACACGTTTAAATAGATATAAGATACAAATATTTCCGTCAGGTTTATTGTCAAGTCATTTGTTTCTGCGGTTTTGCAGCCAGAAAGTGGTGCGGGAAAAAACAATCCCTTACAGCACGTAATCAAGCTATTCAAATATTTAGTGCGTTATGTGCTGTACACATGCGCTATCGAGTTTATTTATTGTGTTCATTTACTCCTCATTTTGCGCACACAGAAAAGATTGCAAATCGTTTCCATCATACAATACAAACAGCATGTTTCCCAGTCGTATGAAAACTGCAGGGAGATCCAGATCGACGTTATTTCTGCTCGGGTTTCAATTGCTCCGTTTTTATTTTAAGAAATAAACAACTTTCTAGGAAAAGTTTTATTTGTGTAAAATGGCCAATCAATGAATTATTAGCTGTATCCTGTAGCGTACGCTCTGCTGAGTGTGTTTGCAGGAAATGGAGTAAAGGATTACAGGACGTGCAGTCGCACGGTTTCCAGAGAAACAGGGCCAGTATTGTATTTAGTTGAGATTTATACTATAAAATCCTCATGAAGCTTTCAGCTTTAGAAAAAACGAGGCTTTTCCCGAAGTTTCTCCAAATACCAAAGCCTAATTCCGAAAACGTTGGGACAGTATGGAAAATGCAAAAACAAAAAGAGTCATTTGAAAATTCAGTACACCCTGTAGTATATTGAAAATACATTATTTGATGTTTTATTTTCTGAGTTTCATTTATTTTTGAAAATATACACTCATTTAAAATCTGACGACTGCAACACACTCCAAAAAAGTTGGGACAGTCGACTGTTTACTGCTGTGCAACATCACCTCTAATAACACTTATTAAGCGTTCGGGCATTGAAGACACCAGTTGGTTAATTTTAAGCTCGTCTAGACCTGCCCCAAAGCTCGTCTAGACCTGCCCCAAGACTCGTCTACACCTGCCGCAAAGCTCGTCTACACCTGCCCCAAAGGCTCGTCTTCACCTGCCCCAAAGGCTCATTCTGAACCTGCCCCAAAGGCTCGTTCTAAACCTGCCCAAAGGCTAGTCTACCCCTGCCCCAAAGCTCATCTACATCTGCCCAAAAAACGGGCGGTAATGGTGGTGTGCATGAGCGCAGCAGCTTTTGGCTCTCCAGTTTGGTGCTTGTATTCTGTGTATGGTTTAGTGTTTGTGTGTGTGTGTATGTGTGTGTGTGTGTGTGTGTGTGGTGTTTTGTGTTGCGTTCTGTCAAATGAAGCAAGTCAACAGTCATCAGGAATTGATTAACTTTGGATTGCAATCCAGTGTGGCCATTTCAGCGGATTATCAACGGGCTAATAGTATCCCCATGGACATTTCCCAGGTCTGTGTGGATTGTTGTCGGATCTGTTAAACGGCACAGACCGCGGAGACTGAGAAGGATAAAGAGAGGCTGCCGGGCGGGCCTACTCGCTAAGCTGAGAGAACAGCCCCATAAACCACCACTCCCCAGCTTATTCCTCTCCAATGCCAGGTCCAACACACACAAAATGGGTGATTTGGAGCTACTGATGGTCAACAAGAACTGCTTAAGTGACTGTTATGTGATTATATTAACTGAGACCTGGCTACGCCCGGGGATTCCTGACACTGCTGTTCAGCTAGCAAGCTGCTCATTACACCGCAAGGGCCGCACCATAGATTCTGGTAAGAGCAGAAGTGGAGGACTTTCCACGAATGTTCATAATGCCTGGTGTTCATAAAGCCGTATTATAGAGAGCTATTGTTCTCCTGATATTGAGACTCTGACAGTCACTTATAGTCCTTTTTACCTGCCAAACTGTTCTTTTTTACATTGCCAGCTGTATTGACATCATCACTGTAGAGAAGCGCGTCCGGGTCTTTCCCAATCAGGAATCTCCCAATCAGAATGTCACGACCTCCAAATCAGGTGAAAGGGCTCTTTACAGTATCGCAAGTGCAAACCTAAAAAGAGGCATCAAAGATGCAACTCTGGTCTACAAGAGGAAGATAGAGGACCACATTACTGGCAACAACATAAGCCGGGTGTGGCACAGAGTGCAGCATGTTACATACTTCAAGGGCAACGTCACCACCAGTGCATCATGGGCAGAGGAGCTAAACTGAGAAAAGTCTCTACTCTAACATACATCTCCTCCTGAGACAGGCACGCAGACAGATGTTTAAGTCAGTGAATTCGAGAAAGGCTGCAGGCCCAGATGGAGTCCTTGGAAAGGTACTCAGGGCTTGTGCCTACGAACCTGCTGCTGTTTTTACAAACATTTTCAATCTGTCCCTGTCACTAGCCATTGTTCCACCCTGCCTTAAATCAGCCATTATCATTCCCAACCCGAACAAGCCTCCTGTAGACAGTTTAAATGACTACAGAGCCATTACTTCCATTGTCACAAAGTGTTTAGAGAGATTAGTACTGAGGCATATTAAGCCTAGCCCTCCTCCCACTTTTGACCTCAATCAATTTGCTTATAGGTCTACAGAGGATGCCATTGCTATAGCCCTCCACAAGGCTCTGGAGCACCTGGAACACAGAGGAACATACGTCCAGATGCTCTTCATTGATTATAGTTCTGCTTTTAATACATCATACCAGATATGCTTATCAGGAAACTCCTTCACCTTGGCCTCTCCGCTCATCTTTGCACTTGGGTTATGGAGTTTCTCACTAACCGCCCTCGGGCTGTCAGGCTCGGTCTCCACCTCTCCTCCACCCTCACTCTCAGCACTGGTTCACTACAGGATTGTGTGTTGAGTCGTCTACTCTACTGCCTCTGTACATATATTCCCACATACTCCTCCAACTACATTATAAAACTTGATGAGACTTATCATGACGAGGTCCAGAAACTGACGTCATGGTGCACTGAAAACAGCCTGTCTCTAAACATAAAGAAATCTAAAGAACGCATTTTGGACTTTAGGATGAGCAGAGTTGAGCCCCCCGCCTTTATAAATGGAGACTGTGTGGAAAGAGTTTGTAGGAATCCATATATCCAACAGTCTTTCCTGGTCTGTAAACACGACAGCTGCTGTTAAGAAGGCACAGCAGCAGAGTCTGCACTTCCTGCAAGTCCTAATGAAAAACCATCTGTGTCCAAAGCTTCTGGTGGCCGCCTAGCACTCTGCCATAGAGAGTGTTTTAACATACTGCCTCACAGTGTGGTATGGAGGCTGCTCAGAAGCTGACAAAAAAAGCTCTGCAGACGGTCATCAACACAGCGCAGAACATCATTGGCTGACCTCTCCCCTTAATCACAAGACATTGCAAACAGCAACTACTTATCTAGAGCAAAGAACATTGTTATGGACTCTTCTGATCCCGGTCGTCACCTGTTTGCCCTCCTGCCCTTGGGAAGGCGATTCTGGGGAATTAAAACTGCCAGATTATTGAACAGTTTTTTACTCACAAGCCATCCAGTTCCTAAACCAAGGACCATTTCGCACAGCCTACATATGACATTTTATTGGACTGAGAAATAGCTGGTTTTGGATCCTTAAATCTGTACTTTCTATTTTTCTTTCTTGTGCTTAGGATTGTGATTGTATGGCTTATATGTGTGTATGTATTGTGGCACCCCTGAGTAGCTTATTGAAATTTTGTATTTCGATGCAATGAAAATAAAGGCTTCTATGCTATTGTATTCTTTAGTAAGCTGTATTTTCCACCCATTCATCCATTATGCATTTCTTCAGCTGCACAACTGTACAAGACCTTCATTGCCTTATTTTGTGCTTCATAAAGCACCACACATTCTCAATCGGAGACAGGTCAGGACTACAGGAAGGCCATACTAACACCCACACTCTCTGCTCACGCAACCATGTGCTTGTAATCGGGGCAGAATGTAGTTTGGCGTTGTCCTGTGCTGGATGGCAGCATATGTTGTTCCAAAATGTGCTTTCTGCATTAATGATGCCCTCATAGATGTGAAAGTTACCCATGCCATGAGCACTGACACACCCCCATACCATGACAGACACTGGCTTTTGGAGCAGACGCTGATAACAGCTTGGATGGTCCTTTTCCTCTTTGGCCCGGTTAACATGACGGCTGTTTTGTCCAAAAACTATTTGAAATGTCGACTCGTCAGACCACAAAACACGATTCCACTGTGCTACTGTCCATCTCAGAGAAGACCGAGCCCAGAGAAGTGGGCAGAGCTTCTGGACTGTGTTGATGTATGGCTTCTGCTTTGCATAGTAAAGCCTTAACTTGCATCTGTGGATGCAGAGGCGAATGGTGTCGAATGACAAAAGTTTACCAAAGTATTCCCGAGCCCATGTCAGGATCTCCATTACAGACTCATGACGGTTTTTAAGACAGTGATGTCTGAGGGATCGGAGATCATGCGCATTCAGAAGTGGTTTTTGGCCTTGCCCTTTATGCACCGGATTCCTTGAATCTTTTAGTTATTTTGTGCACTGTAGAAGGTGAAATGCCCAAAATCCTTCCAATTTGTCTTTGGGGAATATTGTTCTCAAAGTATTGGATTATTCGCTGACTCATCTGTTGACACATTGGTGAGCCTCAACTCTATCCTTACTCTTGACCTTTTTTGGACGATTGCCTCACCTGTTTAACATCACCTTCTTATTCCAACTTGTCTCATCACTTTTAGTCTTAAATTGCCCCTGTCCCAACTTTTTTGGAACATGCTGCATGCATGAATTTCAAAATAAACATTTAACTTCAAAAAACTATGCAGTTGATCAGGTAAAACATAAAATACCTTGTCTTTACACGTTTTTAGTCAAAGTACATTTACATATCACTCCTCTTTGGAAAAAACATTTTCCATACTGTCCCAACTTTTTCGGAATTGGGATTGTATAGCTGCTAATAGCTTCTGAACTGCGTGAGGGGTCAGTGTCCAATTCCTGTCAACTGTTTCAGACATTGGAAAAATATTTTGTTGTAGCTTAAATTATCCTTAAATGCTATGTTTAACTGCACACACGTATATTTTTATATCCATGTTTATACTCGATTTGCGCATGTTAACAACCTCCTATCCGTCCTAAACCGTATCCAAGATTAGAATTAGTGTGTCCCAAATCATAGCATGTTGAAATGAGTATCACAATGCTGCCTGGATTGTCTACTATGGACACTTTTTCAGCTAATATTACCCACAACTCTTTGCACGAGGGAAGGAGGAGGAGCTTCATGACGGTTTGCTTCGCCAAATTCAACCTTCAAAGATGGCGGACGAATGTAACGTCTGTGATGCGTCTTCACGTCTTCTGTATTTAAGTCTAAGAACTTAAATGTTAAGCATGAACCAAAGTTTGTTATTGTTATGTAAGATTGATGGCTGGATGTTTTAAAAAAAAAACAAAAAAAACAAAACACGTTATAAAGTTTTAACGCAATAACGTTCTCTTCCGTTACATGACGTATTAGTATGTCCCAGACCTTGCATACTCTCTTGCTACACGCTTAAAAGTATGTTCTTTAGTGCTTGGTATAAGTAGGCGAATTTGGACGGAGCACATGTCTCATCCTTGTGTTGAAAGATCTGCAGGTGTTCCAATGGTAATATGGTAATGACGAAGGGATTTTCCATGTGTGCAACCTCATAATTATACCTCAGGGAAACAGGACGGGGTTAAAAGGCAACACCAGAGTTCCTGAGGACTGAGAGATACTGAGAAAATGTTTCAAAAGAATTTATCTCGGAGTTTCAATATATTTTTTTCAATGAAAATACTATTGTTTTTATTTGATAAGTTGTTCGAATGAGATTTAGAAAAATTGTGTTTACGCATTTAGCATTTGCACTGTATGTATATATGGTTAAGACAATCCATTATTACAGTCTAAAAGGAGGCAGTTTGGATTGTGTGTGTGTGTGTGTGTGTGTGTGTGTGTGTGTGTGTGTGTGTGTGTGTGTGTGTGTGTGTGTGTGTGTGTTGGTTGAAGGGCTGCAAAGACTGATGGGAAATCTTTAGGCACTCGTCCCCCGAGTCTGAGGCCATCGATTCTCTCTCTCGCTCTCGTGCTCTCTCTTTTCTTTCTCTCGTGGTGACAGCTGTTGTTTTAAAGGGATAAAGTCAGAAATCGATGCGCATGTCCTGTCACTCAAATTAAACACTATGAGGAATGGATCAGTGAAACGTGTTTGCGTGCGTGTGTGTGAGGGCATTTTTAGTATATTTATAACTCTGATCCATTAACATGTCACCTACCAGGCTGTATGATTAATTACACACGTGCATTACTTTTGAAGTGCTCTTTTTTTTCTCTCCGTTCTCCACTTATTGGCTTCTTTTATCGATCTCGCGGTGAGAAATATTTCGTGCGAGTGTGTTTGGTTGGGAAAAGCTGTTCGGAATCATGATCTCTCCACTTCGCTAAGCCATGAGTCAGACCAGCTAATGGTCAAGACGTTTATTTTAGATAAAGACCATCGGTCACTATTATACGCGTATTAGCATAGGGCTACATCGGTCCACTGGAATGAGATATAAACAGTCCCAGTCCCTGCATAATTAACATACAAGACTGAGTGGGAACTGATTTGAATGGTACACAGCCTGCGAGACAAATAGACCGGTTCCTGCTCGCTCAAGCGCAACATCTTTTATGCACACCAAGCAATAATTACCTTTCTCTTTCCCTCTCTGCACTGAAATATCTCAGATCGTGTTGACTTGGTTGGCACCGAGGCACCGCCATTTTAAAGTCACACGCATGACAAACATTTCATAAATACTTATATACTGTCAGGGGGAATCATGTTCACTGTCAGTAGTTGCAAGATTTTTATAAAAATTCACATTCATGTTCATTTCCAAAAGAGCTTTTTTTGTATTTCCTGCTAAACAGTGGAGTTAAATGATTTGCCATTAAAGACAGACTAAAACCGAGGTTGTACCAGTGTTGATGTATGAAATAAGATGAATTAAGCGCTGCGTGTTTATACAGCGACACAAATTGACATTGGCGATCATCCCTGCTGTCCTCTGACATTCCCCAGCACAGGAAGCGGCTGGTTTAGTTATAATTAGAGGCTACCAGGGTGCTTCCTGCGCATGCTTTAATATTGTCAAGTCACTAAAGGGTTTTGTCTCAACACCAAAAGATATCGGTCAGAGGAAAGGCTGTTCTTAGCCCTTAACCTTGACACCATGTGACGCTGGATGCTAGCTGTGGTTAGCAGCAGGATCAATTCCAGAGCCCTCTTTTTCCCAGGTACACAGACACTTCTTTCGTGCCGTCCCCTGCGGTCAGTCAATCCTCCTCCAAGCCGAAATAAAAGCGCAGTAGAAGAAGGTAGTGTTGCACTTCCTTGCGGCGATAATGCCTCTACACCGCGAGACCGGAATCGCATTGCATCAGGACCAGGCTCCAGATCATCGCGTGTGTTGTTCCTCGGGCGCTGCATCTCAAACTCGGCAAAGCGTCTCCTCTTCACACGAGATAAATGTGAATAATAAAAAGAAGAACCACCTCAGGTTACCGTGTATACGGACTGATATACATCATGCGAGGCGTTTGTACTCTTTAACACACACGCGTGACATGTTCTAGCCGTGATCATTACCGTATGACGTCTAGAGAGACATGCGATGCTCAGAACACAAGTGCACACATGCTGTGTGTGACCTGCAGGATCGTCTCCAGCTGTACAACCTTCACACACACTGCTGCGAGAACATGAATGCACCTCGACAAAGCTGAAAAGCACACGATGCCTTCATATCAGCAGCATTGGAATTGGAATTAGCACAGAATTTGGTGATTAATCTCATAGACAGATGCGTGAATTAGTGTTTCTGTACTGTTTATCCATTCTCAATCTGTGGAAGCTTAGCTTATAACCGGCCCTAGGATTTTTCTTTTTAGGAATTTTAAGTTCTGATAAAAAATTTTCCCATGTTTCATTTTTTTTTTTATGGGATTTCAGAATTTTATTTTATTATATATATATATTTTTTTAACAATATTTCTTCTTCTTCTGAAACTTCCAAAATTGCATCTTTTGTTTATTATATACAATATAATTTTTTAAAAAGTTTTTTAATGACTACCGATTTATTCTAGTAGGCGTCCCTACCGTTTATTACGCTCAGTCTCTTCCCCCAAATCTCCACATTCTGAGTATGGCAATGTTTAAATGTGAACTCCTTCAGTTCCACCTGTGTTCTCTGTGTCACCTTGATTATTCGAAAAGTAATGAAAGTCTCAGAGTTGAAGTGTCTCAGTAGAGGCGGGAAGGGATTCAGACACGACCCGCTAGCTGTTAATGTTATTGAAATGGTAAGGGCAAAAAAAAAAAAAAACCCCACACATCAGAGTTTGGCTAAAACAGACTGGCGAGTAGGTGTAAGGGCCATCCATAGTGTCTGGTGAGCTCCACTGCGCCTCGCAGCGCTATAGCTCTCTGCAGTCGGCTGTTTGTGTTGTCCTCCTGTAATGGTGTGTGTATTCAGAATTCTAAACAGGAGAGGCAGGTCCTGTTACAGATACACGTTTAAATACAGACCGCGAAATGGGTTAGAGTGGAAGAGTAGAGGTCTTTTGTGCGTAGATCTGTTTGCCAAAGCGGTTTAGCCAGTATTAGAATAGATTTTATTTATGTGTGTGTGTGTGTGTGTGTGTGTGTGTGTGTGTGTGTGGTGCTGCATCTCAGCCTTTCCCACAATCCCAGTTGTTTGTGTGTGTGCTCACACGTCCGGATAACAAGTGATACGTGTAACCAAAGCGGTCGTCTCCAGCGCCCGAGTGTGATCTGTATGTTAATGATCTTCAGGAGAAACGCGCTCTCTCTCTCTCTTTCTCTCTCTCTCTCTCGCTTTCTCTCTCTTTCTCCCTCTCTCTCACTCTCTTTCTCCCTCTCTCTCTCTTCATCCCTCTCTCTCTTTCTCTCGCTCTCTCTTTCTCCCTCTCTCTCACTCTCTTTCTCCCTCTCTCTCTCTTCATCCCTCTCTCTCTTTCTCTCGCTCTCTCTTTCTCTCGCTCTCTCTTTCTCCTTCTGTCTCTCTTTCTCCCTCTCTCTCCCTCTCTTTCTCCCTCTCTCTCTCTCTCATTCTCTTGCTCTCTCTTTCTCTCTCTCTCTCTTTCTCTCTCTCACTCAAACACACACACACACACACACACACGATTTGAAAAACCTGTGAGTGACCTTTACGGTAAATGAGCTTGGAGAACAAACACACACGCACACACACGTGTGTGTACATATATATATATGCACACACACACACACACACACACACACACAGGCCAAACTAAAAGAAACCCACTTGCCCCCTTTAAATCCCTCTGCATATTGACTCAGGCTTTATTTGGCAGTGAGGTCATCTGAATTCATCATGGGTCTTACTTTCCCTTTTCTTCCAGAGTGCCACGCTTCAAACCGTTAGCACTCTCACACCGTGGAAGAAAGAAAGAAAGAAAAGAGAAGAAAGAAAGAAAAAAAAACCCCATGAAAGGAGAAGAACAGAAATGCTCGATGCTTCCTTCTTTCTTTTTCTCCTCTTATCGCCGAGCGCACGCTGTTCCACGTTTCATGAATACGAGTAACGTCTGACAACAGCGGGTTGTTTTCGCATTCCGCGTCCAGCGTACATCTCTCGTTTTTATGGACAACACGTCACCGCCTGTCAGTTCTCTCCTCGCCCGAATGCAAACTGACTTCTAATCCATCTGTACGCAAAGGTTAAGATACGGAGTGCCCAGACACGCTGCTGGCTTTCTTTATAAACTCATGCACCGAGAAGGGGGGGCGGCAGGGGGCTTGAAAAAGGGCTCAAATATTACTGCTATTAATCATTGTCTCGGAGACACTGACACCGTCGATGAAAGCGTTCGAGTTTATACGCCGGCGAATTCCTGCGCATGTACCGAGCGATCCATATTAGGAGGCTGTAGAAGTGCCGGAGACTGAAATAGATCAAAGCGACTCGCGGGTCGGGCTTTCTGTAGGGATTACAGAAATGTGAAAAATGCACGGCGTACAATATTGACAGTGTTGATCTGAAAAGGGAAACAAGCTTGGCAAAGCAAAGCTCCAGGCAAGCGTCTTTCAGCAACACACACACACACACACAGGCGCTTTTCTTTTTTTATTTAAAGAAACAAAATCATTGTTCTCACCTGGGACGCTTTTGTTTTTCTCCTATTCTTTTCTCAATTTAGATTATTTTTTTTTTGAATGTGTTCGCCCATTCTCACACTCTGCAGTCTAGATTATGTGCTGTACCGAGTGTCATTCCTTCCTCGGCGGTCTGTCTTGTTTATTTATCTATCTCAAGCCTGGACATGGGACACATGGTACGTTTCTAATCCGCACACAGTCAGAGCCGTGTGTGCGAGCGTGCACGAGAGCGTTCGCGAGCGAGCATACCGACGGTGACTCGACACACACCATCGCCATGACAACTGACTCACGGAGCCGCTCCGATTGGTCGCGCCGTGCCGAGGAGGCCGGTGATGTCGCGGGGAGACCAGCACGGCTTTTCACGGAAGCTGAATTGAAAAATCCACTCGCATCAAAATCAATGGATCCTGTTGCCTCGTGCTTGAGTGGTGACTTCCCTAAGAGGCTTAAAGCATCCTCTCTTCCATTTCTCTGCTCTTAGCTCTCTCACTCCCCGATCTCTGAAAGGCCTGGTTATTTAATGCCACGCTCCAGAGCCGTATGTGCCAAGAACAGGCTGTTTTGTTTCTTTTCGAGCGTGCTATTCACTTACATGCCGCCGCTGCCAATTTGGGCCGAGTCGCAGGTCCGGCGAACGTTTTTTTTTTTGGACCATCCTGATCAGTTGCCAGAGGTCCCATCAGCGCAGAGAAAGCACAGTCCAGGCTCTTAACGCAGCCGGGCCAACACGGTTCACTCATCCGCTCCATTAGACACACTCGGTTAATGGAGTTTAATTGGACTTTTCGCTGTTAGATGTTTTTTCGCTCCGCCGGCGCCGAGTAACGCCATCCGGAAACCCAACGCCGTGGCATCCACGTCGCAAGTTTATTGGAACACTCTCGCTCTTAAAGCCGCAGCATTTGTAGCGCTGTAATCGAATCGGTTCACGTGATTCACGACCTCTGCGTTTCGTTCAAGGCTCTTCATTCTAGCCCAGAAATGCGCTTCGTTTATTTCAGTGAATAAATTGTGAGGTATGACTTTCATGTGTAGCGTTTAAAAAAAAAAAAAAAAAAGAAAGAAATCAATACCTTACCTCGCCTGAAAGGAAAATGCTTCAACAAGTTGAATCTGATTGGTCAGAAAGCGTTGATGCCGAAAATGACCTCTTGAATATAGACAAATTGACCTGGTATTTCTTATTATAAGATTACAGTAAACAATAAATTTGTTCTCAGTGCACGCTTGAAATAAAGTCCGTCTTTAATGGTAAGTCTCGCTCTAATGCCAGATCATTTTGCTCATTTTAAGCATTTATTTCTAGGAAGAAGCAAAATGATCCGGCAATAGAAGAAGAAAACTAAGCTACAAGCTTGAAAGGAGATGATGATAATGTCCGGAATTAGGGTTAATGATCTTATATTTGGTTTATTGTAATCTTCTAATAAGAAATACTAGATCGATTCGACTATATTCAAGATATTTTTACTTGCTAAGATTTTTGCAGTGTATTTTATATATAACAGCATGTTGTTGTTGGTGGTGTTTTTATTTGTTTGTTTGTTTTTTTAGGGGAGATTGTTTTTTTTTCTTTCCGACCGGTAGAAAGAAGACGTAGCGAAGTGCTAGCCTAACACGACGGGTTTGTTTTCACTGAGAGAACGATTTTTTGCGATATGACGATTGTAATCCCGGCTCAGACGTACACGCGGCGAAACTTGCGTTTCTGATTGGGAGCTTTGTAAACCGATCGTGACAGGACGACCCGGGAGAATATAGCGTTCGGATGGGTTGTGGGAAGCTGGGGAATGTTCTGGATGTGTTCAGAATGAGGCCGACGATCGCGCACGCTGTACAGCACGGAGAATGGTGACGTAATGAAATGAATATCCAGAGGCGGGGGTCAAATCTGAGGTGGATTCGGCGCGGAGGAATGAGTGAACATAAATACTACACTGTTGCTGCATCTTATTAAATATCGTCTTGTTTCTCTCTCACTCACACACAGATGCAGATCTACATGTACAACTCGGACGATTTTGACAGTCTTAACGCAGCCATCAGGGAGAAGCGGGTCATCGCCGCTATGGCTGTCTTCTTTCAGGTGAGAGATTTATGAATAAAACCGTGTGTGTGTGTGTGTGTGTGTGTGTGTGTGTGTTGGTAGAAAATGATAGTTACTGTCACTGTGTTCAACATTTCATTCACTGTTGGTCATGAACTTCTTAAAAAGAACAAACACTTTCTCTCTCTCTCTCTTTCTCTCACAAACACACACACACATGCACACACACACACACACACCATTCTCTTTTTTGTCCTTGTCACTCTAATCACAAAAGAAACACACTAAAAGCACTCTTCGACACAGAGTGTTAATAAGCCCTCACACTTCAAAACCTTCAAACCGTGTGTATTTGTGTGTGTGTGTGTGTGTGTGTGTGTGTGTGTGTGTGTGTGCTTTTCTCCATTTTGTGACGTTGTCAACGCAGCCTGACTGTGATAACCCGGAGAGCTGGAAAGGTGCCATTAGACACAGAGGAAAAACAATGAGAGAGAAAGCTTTAACAATACACCCACGCAACGAGAGATTTCAGATGCACAGAGTGAGGGAGAGAGAGAGAGAGAGAGAGAGCAGGCAGGCAGTGATGAAATCTGAGACAGAGAAGTGAGAAGAGCGAGAGATGTTTAACAGAGAAAGAGAGCGAGAGACAGACATGGAGGTTGATTGAAGAAGAAGGATGACATTTGAGAGAGAGGAGAGTTCGAGAGGCCAAGCTTTGATTGTGTGACCGCGTCCGTGATTGATGCCGTTACTCATTTCTGCCAATTTTTTTTTTTTCCCCTTGACCGTATTCTGCATGCTCGTCACACGGCGTCTGAGCGTGGACTTTGTTTGGCCCCTACACTAATAAATTGGGTGTCCAGAATGTTGGGGGGAAAATTTCTTATTAGGTAACTAGGCAGAGTGAAAGTTTCACTCTCTAAGGAAATGGCTCTCGCCCACGTACTTGTGCTCACAGACGCCCGCGATTGGCTAGTGCCGCTCTGGGAGAGACACTAGGGGTGAGAAAGGAATGCCATCCCACCCACCCAAAGACTAATGTTGCTCTCTTGAACTCCTGACCACGGATGGGTGTGGCATTGTCCTGATACAACCTTGTGCATGACATGACCGGGCAAATGCTTCCCTCGAGACTGAGATTTTACATTCTGTGTCTTCAGTTCTGGATATTTGAAGGTGTCGTACATATCCCATAATCCTGTGCATCAACCAGCCTGAAAAAAAATAAATAAAATATATATATACATACACCTTATTTCTTTTTCGCCTAACAGACTTTTCAAAGACCAGCTCAGACTGTTTGCGTATACATAGCTCACAACGCATCCAGGCAGCTTCCTCCTGCTTCCTTTGGACCCAGCCATAAGCCTGTAGATAGTACATCATTATCTGTCATCACAAGCTCCTCGGACAAAATTAGTCACACACGTCATTTCTGACCTAACACACCTCCTCGCGCCAGAGAGGTTCTTCTTAAACCTGAAGAAGTTTAAAACATGGCCTTCACACGCAGCATGACAGAAATACCTAAACCTGATCCCAAATTGAAGCTCCAGGAATATTTACAAATTGATAAAGAGGCCATGAGAACGCTGTTTATATGGAATATTTGGCAAAGTAAGAAACTACATTGATCACTTTTTTTTTACAGTATTATATCCTGGAAACATCCTACGTAAACATCCCAAATTATTAATACAGTATAACACTATATGAAACTTAGATTATTAGTGTAGATTTACTTATCCATGCACATTACCTGATGAAATAATGAGTTCGCTTTACAGTCTTTGTCCGTGTACAAGATTGCTTCACTAATACACTCTTATTTATTACAATGAGGAGTCGACGGTCACGGTGCGGTGAAATGTGCATCAGGAAAGCCTTTGAGAATGTCTACAACATTGTGTTTATCCAATCTGGTGAGGGGAGTTGAGATAAATGAAGGAGGAGGTGATGTTCATCAACATTTTTCATAACAAACTCTTCTGGAAACCTTATCGAACCACCAAGCAACAATAAACTGCAAAGCACCACGGCTTCATCGCACAAGTGGACTTCTTACAGTTTAGAGAGTGGAGCGTGACCCAAGCAGAAATTGAGTTTGACACCTCTGATTTCAGGAAGTCAGAAAGTTCAGGGTGTTACCTGATTGGGGGCAAGCACTAAGGCTTCTGGGAAGATGTGTAACTCGATGGTTCAAGTCGCCGAGTTCAGGTCCCAGCCCTGCCACGGATCCACTGTTGGGCTCTCGAGTAAGGCTCTTAACTCTAAACTGCTCAGCTAGACGCTTGGAACGGATACTTCCTCACTTTGGAAGAAAGCGTCTGCCGGAGAAGTGGATGTGAGTCGGAGGAGAGGGCAGAAGCTAGCTGATAAAAGTCTGATCGTTTTGCTTTATTTGGAAGAACAGAAGGTTGAGGGAATTTGGGTGATGGGAAATAACAGGCTTTAGAGTGTTAGAGAACATTGTAGGCCAAGTCTGTGTTTAGTGTGTGTGTGTGTGTGTGTGTTGAGAGGTCTCTTGCAGGATCAATAGTGAGATTTCTCTGTTGTTGAGATCAGGCTTAGTGTTATGGGAGCATGTGGAATGGTAATACTACTTACTTGATGGCAGGACCAGCCGTCTCCACACACACACACTGAGCTAAAGGAGCTTGTCTTTGTCTATCTTGCAGCCGAGTGCACCTCCAGTGGATTTGTTAGCTCTTAACAAACCCTCTCAGCCAAAGAACATGACAGAGAAGGAATCAATACCTGAAAGGCTGCATGCATTCCTCAACACACACTGCATTTATTTTATGTTTTAAAAGTTAGCCAGCGTTTATCACGCGATAAGCATGTGTCGTTCTCTCTTTTTCCGCTCTCCTCCTTCTATGATTCATAGTTTTGGCCTAAAACTGCAGTCATGTGGGGGAAAAAAAAAGTACACCCCATGGAAATTGTTGGTTTTTTTTGCTATTTGGACAAGCAAACATTTGATCATCTTTGAAACAGCGCCTATTAATAAAGATGGTTTACTTGAACAAATTCACATCACAAGGAAAATGAGGTTTTTCAATCATTTATTCAACAGAAATATCAACAGATGTGAGATTCTTCTGTGAAGAAGGTACGTACACACTTGGCCTCAGAAGCTAGTATTTCCCCCTTTAGCAGAAGTAACTTCTTGTAGGCGTTTTGTATAATTGTCCACCGGGCTTGCTGGAATTTTTGACCACTCTTCCATGCAATATTCTTTCAGTTGCAAGATTTTTGAGAGTTTTCTTGCATGTACTCCTCATTTCAAATCCCCCTACAACATTTCAATAGGATTAAAATCCAGGCTTTTGCCTAGGCCATTCCATAACCCTCAACTTCTTCTTTCTGACCCATTCCTTGCTAGATTTGCTCGTGGGCTTAGGATCATTATCCTCTTGAAAGGTCCACTTTCGGTTAAACCTCAACTTTTGGACAGATGGCCTCATGTTATCTTCAAGCACTCTTTGATATGGTGCAGAATTTATAGTTGAACCAATGAAGGCAAACTGTCCAGTTCCTTGAGGCAGCAAAGGAACCCCAACCATAACATATCCAGCACTGTGCTTCACAGTTGGTATTAGGTGCTTCTCCTGAAAAGCTGTCTTTGGTCTGCACCAAACATGTCTGCTGTTACTCTGGTCAAACAACTCTATGTTTAATCCGTCTGTCGAGAGCACGTTATTCCAAAAGGCCTGGTCTTTGTATGTAAACTATAGTCTTGCAAAGGCTTTTTCCTGGCTTGCCTCCCATGCAGGTCAAATTTGTGCAATCTCTTTCTGATTGTAGAAGCATGCACTTTGATACCAACAGTTGCAAGGCTTACTAGCAGATCATGTGATGAAATTCTGAGGATCTTGGTAACATCTTTTTGCTTCAAACGATCTGCTCTGGGGCTGAATTTGCTGGATAAATTGGCGGTCGTTTGAATTCTGCACCATTTGTTGATTCTTTTCTTTTCAATGGAATGATGCAATTCAAATAATATGGAGATCTTTTTAAATCCCTTGCCAGACTCCTAGGCATCCACAGTCTTTTTTTCTGAAGGCCTTATAGAAGTCTTTAAATCTTGGCACGATGACACCACACACCTAAATAACAAAGGGAACACCAGTCACTAGATATGAGAGGGGTATAAATAAGACAGGTCCTACCGGAACTCCCTAAGCAGGATCTAATCACTGGCACCGAATCTTCAACACCTGATTCTAATTATATGTATTTGAAGGTGTGATAAATGTAGGGGTGTACTTGAAATTACTATAAAATGTCAATGATATGTGTCATTTGATAGTGTATTCACTTTATTAATAGACACTGTTTCAAAGAGGATCAAATGTTTGCTTGTCCAAATATGTCAAAAAGCCAACAATTTCCATGGGGTGTACTTATGTATGTCCAATCTGTCATACACATTGTCTGTCCAGCTTTCACGATTTTTCCAATAAATGATCTCTCATCGATCTGTCTCGGAGAATCCCAGCCTTTCGCAGCTCGCGGACCACAACAGGTCGGAAACCAAGCCGGACGTTAAAAAGGCATTTACGTCTGTAACACAGTAATCAACACTGATAAACAGAGAAAACAGGCCTAGAACAGTGGCTACACGAAGAGCTCACATCGGGTAGAGAAGGAGCAGCCCAGTAAGCTCTTCACCAAATTTCTCACATGTACACAAGTAAGATTTAACTGTCAAGCACATTTAAAACAACATGCACTGAATAAAGTGCTGTACAATGGCAAATTTTATTTGACAAATAAGCAACACAAAACTAGAACCGGCAATAGCCATGTCAAACTGTCGCAAAACAAATAAGCAACAATGCCTATGCTCTCTGGACATGCTCTCTTCCCCTGTCAATCACAGCAACACTAGCCAATCACGGGAGCTCATGTATGTGGAAGAGGGCAGATAGCACTTTCCTCTGATTGTGCCCTGTGATACAGCATGAGCAGCAGTTATAAAGAATGATTGGCTGGCTTCATGTGTCTCAGAGGAAGCATGAGTTGGCCTTCACCCTCCCCGATGGTAGAAGTCATGTGATCGGAGAGAGCTGGCTGGTGGATGGGGATTGGCAGGTGACCAAACTAGGAAGAAAACTGGGATAAAAACAAATAAAAGCACATATAAAGGTAACTATGAAGGTAAATGTAACAGCTTTTTGGACTCACTGATGCATCTATTTTCTCTAAAATAATTGTCTGTACTATTGAAAAGCCTTTTTGACCTATAATAGTTATAGAATTTTTCAAATAAATTGTGATTCGCACTGTTCCTAGTCAAAGGATCTGGCTAGGTTAATTGAAATCAGCCGCGTTGCCAAGCCCTGACCCTGTCTCTTTTTCCTTCACGGGCAACTTTCCTTAAAAGTCTTTCCAGCAGACTGTTGAGTGCAAAATACCTATAATGATCATGTCATTTTAATGTAAATTGTGATTCTCTGGCTAGTTTTTTTTTTGTTTCAGTCTTCTGTGTGCATTTTTCTGGCCCTGAAATGGCCTCCATCAGCTAATTCACTCCACCCTTCAAAATCTCTTTAAAAGCTTAAGATTTCAGCGAAAAGTCGTTAGGACTTGGTCAATATCGCAGCTGCGGTTCACTTCACAGGCAACAGAGGGTTCTGAAAGTTGCAAACGGCTCCTTAAAAATTCAAATGTAAACACACACCCATGCAGCATGAGTGCAGCACACCAGATGAATACAGCCCACACAGTGAGCGCCACTGCCCTATTGAGAATATCTCAGGTCTCATACTATTATCACATTGTTACCAATTTGCTTGGGCATCACATTAACCAGATTACTTCAGAATCCCGCCTCTTCCTCTGTCCGTTTCTGGTGATAATGTGCAGCGTCCTAACTTCTACCATATTCGTTCATGCCTTCTGATCCTGCACTTTCCTCATTTGGACCTGTGCCTCTTTTACAGAGTAGCTCCCACAACACACACTTCCCTCAGTACTCGGTAAATTCCCATTGTTTCTGAGAACATGTCCAGGTCCTGATTGATTGTGTGAGTGATTGTTCAAGATCATCGCTTCTTTTAAACACTCCCCATTTCATGAGTGAGCTTCATGTGAGCAGATTTTTATTTTTTTTTTGTCTTTTGGAGTTCACTCCCCAAGCCTTGTTTATACACAATACAACAAACGAGCATTCCTTGTTTTCTTCGTTCTGTAATATTTTCTTGGATATTTATGCTTAAAAATGCAGACCATTTATTTTTACAATGAAATGTGTTCCAGGTGTGTGTGAGAGAGAGAGAGTGTGTGTATGCATATAGCAGATGGTCTCGTGTGTTAGTAAATGGAATGACATCAGAAAGAAGAGCAAATAAATACATCTAAACAGTTGTGATTCAGGTTACACATTCCCAGCTAGTGCAAATTATGTCTGAATGGAAAAACATCATTGCAGCACTTTTTTTTTTTTTTTGATTGTATGTCTCCTCCAGCCAGTGCTACATCAATGTATTTCCTCCTCGCGGTGATCTTCAGGAGATTTATTACATTTCCACACTCTCGCCATGCGATAAGCAGATTCATCTCAGATTACCTTCACGAGCCGCAACTTTCCTCCTGTGCTTAATCAACGTAGCCTACTGTTTCGCACGCACGACTACAGACAGCACGCGAACAAAGCTTCTGACGGCACTGAGCAACTGGATCAATCCTGTGACATCTAAACACATGGAAAAAGTGGTGAAAACACTATTATATTATGCTGACGTCTTTGTAATTATTAAACATGTGAAGTGTTGCGTTGTTGAGAAAATTACTGAACCAAAACGTCAGGATACTATTCCACTTTCTTTTTTTCAAACCGCTTTCCTTGCTCTGTGTGTTCACAATTTCCTCATTATTTATCATATCAAATTCAGTAAAGTGTGTGTATGTGTGTGTGAGTGTGTGTATATGTATATATATATATATATATATATATATATATATATATATATATATATATATATATATATATATATACGTATCTCACAGAAGTGAGTACACCCCCACATTTTTGTAAATATTTGATTATATCTTTTCATGTGACAACACTGAAGAAATGACACTTTGCTACAATGTAAAGTAGTGAGTGTACAGCTTGTGTAACAGTGTAAATTTGCTGTCCCCTCAAAATAACTCAGCACACAGCCATTAATTTCTAAGCCACTGGCAACAAAAGTGTGTACACCCCTAAGTGAAAATGTCCAAATTGGGCCCAAAGTGTCAATGTAATGTGTAGCCACCATTATTTTCCAGAACTGACTTAACCCTCTTGGGCATGGAGTTCACCAGAGCTTCACAGGTTGCCACTGGAGTCCTCTTCCACTCCTCCATGACGACATCACGGAGCTGGTGGATGTTAGAGACCTTGTTCTACTCCACCTTCTGTTTGAGGATGCCCCACAGATGCTCAATAGGGTTTAGGTCTGGAGACATGCTTGGCCAGTCCATCACCTTCACTCTCAGCTTCTTTAGCAAAGCAGTGGTCATCTTGGAGGTGTGTTTGGGGTCGTTATCATGCTGGAATACTGCATCCTGATCATGCTCTGCTTCAGTATGTCACGGTACATGTTTGGCATTCATGGTTCCCTCAATTGTGTGTTGAATTATTTTGAGGGGACAGCAAATTTACACTGTTACACAAGCGGTACACTCACTACTTTACATTGTAGCAAAGTGTCATATCTTCAGTGTTGTCACATGAAAAGGTGTAATCAAATATTTACAAAAAAGTGAGGGGTGTACTCACTTCTGTGAGATATCTACTGTGAATATATATAGAAAACTTCACCATGACGACTAAACATTACTAGACATTTTTCTTTGTTGAAAAACAACATGTTTTTAATCCACTTATTGTTATATTCTGATTACTTACAGCTTTTCCCGAATTAGCCGTTACTATGGAAACAATAACGTGTAAAACCCGAGAGCCATGCTGTTATAGGAAATGAATCCCCACCTTCTGATCAGTCAGATTGGAGATTTGAGCTGCTTTCATTAACTACTATTATTTACAGCATTATGTCACATGAACTTCAGTAAACCACGAGTAATGTTAGCAGCTTCATTACCATCCGTAAAAATTGATAAATTAACTAATTAGTGAACATCTGGAACTAAAGCTTGTTCATTGAACACCGAAAATAAGTGACGAGCAATAATTAATGCCTTGAAGAAACACATCACTGCTGGTTAATTAGCAGAATTCTAAGTGATGAACTGATTATTCACAGTTTATTATTTATTATCATTTAGTAACGTCACTAATTTATCTGAGCTTGATCAACCCCGTATACAAACACTAATTCCAATGGCTAATGCAGATGTTTAGTTCATATTTAAGCAACAGTCATGTGATAAGAGTTTACAATGCAACAGGGTTGAAGTTTGCGGTTTGTTAACGTTAACTTGAGCAGTAAATAAAGTTAGCTAATGGAACATTACTGCAAATTGTTTTTTAAACAAGGCCGCTCTTTAGTTATCTTAATTGGCTGCTAAATATAAAAAAAGGCAGGCTTGTTTATGGGAACGAGATACTAAATCTTGCAAGCATTAAACAATTATCTCACTTTATTAGCTCAACTATGTTAAATGAATCAAGGAAGACGAACACTGCGGTCGGGTCAATAGTTCAGCCGTACTATGAGCGAGTGTGTTTGTCCGGTAAAGTCCAGTCCAGAGTGTCGGACTTGGTTGACAAGAGGTGCCGAGTATTCTGGGTAGAGAAGCAGGACGAGAGGATAGAAAGAGTGATTTGTTTTGTTTTATGTTCGAATCAGGAGGACGCTGTGGGAATTTGAGCGCGTAGTATTGGGAGTAGTAAAAGTGAAGCTTTAGACTGCTGTGTGTGTGTGTGTGTGTGTGTGTGTGTGTGTGTGTGTGTGGATCAATAGACAGATTCCTCTGTTGTTCGTCTCGGAGCTTTGAGAACGTGCTCATCCACGTCAAAAGCAAGAGAACAGCACATAAAAGTCATCAGCTACATCACTGAGTCTGCGTTATTTATGTCCAAACCCATTCGTTTCCCGTGACACTGCTTCGTGTTGGGCTTTATTTGTATTTCTTTATTTAATTTGAAGAAGAAAAAAAAACAACAACAACAAATCAGTTTGAGAGCTGAGCTTCGGCATCATGTTAAGTATTAAGTTTTGGGTTGGTTTTTTTGTTTTGGTTTTTTTATTATTTATTTATTTATTTTATCAGCAACCGCTGCACTGCACACACTTCCTTTTGGTCCCATCCTTAATTCCCTCAGCAGCAACAGGAGCATTTGGGCTGAAGATTTATTGCAGAGAGAGAGAGAGAGAGAGAGAGAAAAGGAGAGAAAAGGGGGAGAAATGGATGGAGAGAGAGAGGGAAAGACATGTACGGTGGCGGGCCAGTGGATGTGTCTGAAGCTTTTTCAACTCCTCCCTCCTGGGAGAGCCAGTTAGATGTGCCTCCAACGCTGTTGGCTTCCTCTCCGGAACTAAACACATAAACACACACACACACACACACACACACACACACACACCACACACACTGAGACATGCATCTTGAACAATAGCCCTGACCCATGGGTCCTCTCTGTCAAATCCTGTCTCCTGCCTGCAGTCTTCAGGGGAATCTTTAAAAGCACTCACTGCTGCAGAGATTGTCTTTCTGCCTCGCCATGCTGGTTTTCTTTTTGGGATTTTTTTTTTTTTCCAAGTTCAGAACAGAAATGATTATTTTTTTCTGCGTGTCATTAAAGGGATAGTCCTCCCCCAAAAATGAAAATGATGTCATCAATTATTCACCCTCATGTCGTTCCAAACCCATAAGACTTTCCTTTATCTTCGGAATAGAAGTGAGGACGTTGTGGCTACTTGGACCGGAAAGGGAGGGACAGAAATGTCCCAGGTTTCATTCAAATGTCTTGGTTTGTCTTCTAAAGATGGGTTTGGAACGACATGAGGGTGAGTAATTGATGAGCGAATTTAAATTTTTGGGTGAACTATCCCTTTATTGACACATATGGACGATTATTAAAAATGTCATCGTTCTCTGTTTCTGTCTCGCGCTCGTGTTATTTCGCTCTCCAATTATCGTCTCAGTTCACAGTTCGACAGCTGTTTCCTAATCACGAGATTTTAGATATTATTGATACAGTAAGCATTCTCTGGGTGATTATTCTAAAAGCTAATGCTAATTACAGAATTCTTTTTTTTTTTTTTATATAGAGTCAAAGCTGTGGCAATGTGTGTATTCGTAACAAGGTATCTTGATCATTGCGAGCAAATTCTAAGGAAAACATTCAACACACACACACACACACACACAAACACACACATACACACACAAACACACACACACCCACACACACACACACTTACACACACACACAAAACAATCAGAGAAGATATAAAAGGATGATTCCAGGATAAGAACATCATGCCGAAGTGCTGATCTGGATTTCAGTGGTTTGGATAGAGATCACTTCAGCTTCCTGTTTCTAATCCCTGAGGCTACAGCGCGCTCTCTCTCTCTCTCTCTCTCTCTCTCTACCTCTCTCTCTCTTACACACTCTCTCTCTTACACACTCTCTCTCTACCTCACTCTCTCTCTCTCTACCTCTCTCTCTCTTACACACTCTCTCTCTCTACCTCACTCTCTCTCTCTCTACCTCTCTCTCTCTCTACCTCTCTCTCTCTTACACACTCTCTCTCTCTACCTCACTCTCTCTCTCTCTACCTCTCTCTCTTACACACTCTCTCTCTCTACCTCACTCTCTCTCTTTTCTCTTACACACTTTCTCTCTCTACCTCTCTCTCTATCTCTACCTCTCTAACAACTCTCTCTCTCTACCTCACTCTCTCTCTACCTCTCTCTCACACTCTCTCTCTCACACAGTCTCTCTCTCTATCTCTCTCTCTCACACACTCTCTCTACCTCTCTCTTACACTCTCTCTCTCTCTCTACCTCTCTCTCTCTTACACTCACTCTCTCTACCTCTCTCTATCTTACACACACACTCTCTCTCTCTACCTCTCTCTCTCTTACACACTCTCTCTCACTCTCTACCTCACTCTCTCTCTCTACCTCTCTCTCACACTCTCTCTCTCACACAGTCTCTCTCTCTATCTCTCTCTCTCACACACTCTCTCTACCTCTCTCTTACACACTCTCTCTCTCTACCTCTCTCTCTTACACACTCTCTCTCTACCTCTCTCTATCTTACACACACATCTCTCTCTCTACCTTTCTCTCTCTATACACTCTCTCACTCTCTACCTCCTCTCTCTCTTACCTCTCTACCTCTCTCTCACCTCTCTCTCTCTACACAGTCTCTCTCTATCTCTCTCTCTCACACACTCTCTCTACCTCTCTCTCTCTTACACACTCTCTCTCTCTCTCTCTACCTCTCTCTCTTACACTCTCTCTCTACCTCTCTCTCTCTTACACACCTCTCTCTCACTCTCTCTCTACCTCACTCTCTCTCTCTACCTCTCTCATACACTCTCTACCTCTCTCTCTTACACATTCTCTCTCTTACACACTCTCTCTTTTTTTCTCTACCTCTCTCTCACACACCTCTCACACACACTCTCTCTCTCTACCTCTCTCTCTCTCTCTTACAACTCTCTCTCTCTACCTCTCTCTCTCTCTCTCTACCTCACTCTCTCTCTACCTCTCTACCTCTCTACACACTCTCTCACACTCTCTCTCTACACACTCTCTCTCTACCTCTCTCTCACACACCTCTCACACACACTCTCTCTCTACCTCTCTCTCTATACTTCTCTCTTACACTCTCTCTACCTCTCTCTCTCTCTACCTCACTCTCTCTCTCTACCTCTCTCTCTCTCTCTACACACACTCTCTCTACCTCTCTCTCACACACTCTCTCTCTACCTCTCTCTCTACCTCTCACTCTCTACCCTCTCTCTCTCTCTCTTTTACACCTCTCTCTCTCTCTACCTCACTCTCTACCTCTCTCTCTCTCTCTCTCTCTCTTACACACTCTCTCTCTCTCTACCTCTCTCTCACACCTCTCTCTCTCTACCTCACTCTCTCTCTCTCTCTCTCTCTCTCTCTCTCTCTGTCTCTCTCTCTTATACACTCTCTCTCTCTCTCTCTATCTCTCTCTCTTATACACTCTCTCTAACACACACTCTTACACTCTGTCTATCTCTCTCTATCTACCTCACTCTCTCTCTATTACACTCTCTCTTACACTCTCTGTCTCTCTCTCTACCTCACTCTCTCTCTCTTACACACTCTTTCTAACTCTCTCTCTAACACACTCTCTCTTACACTCTCTCTGTCTCTCTCTCTACCTCACTCTCTCTCTCTCTCTTACACTCTCTCTTACACTCTCTCTGTCTCTCTCTCTTACTCTCTCTCTCTCTCTAACACACTCCCTCTTACACTCTCTCTGTCTCTCTCCCTCTCTCTCTCTTTTACACTATCTTTTCTCTCTCTCTCTCTCTCTCTCTCTCTCTCTTTCTCTCAATGTATGTGTGTGTTCATGCGTGTGTGTGTGTGTGTGCGTGGAAGAGTCCATTCGTGGCTCATGTAATTCACAAATAATAAATAAGAGGTAGTGTGTGTGTATGTGTGTGTGTGTTTGTGTTTGTGTGTGTTTGAACAGCTGTAGCTGAAATTCTAAGAAACGACTGTGTGGTTTATCTATTATGGTATCAGTTCGGAGTGTTGACGTCACTCTGAAAAGCAAACGCAATCAGTTCTGTTTGTCTTCTCGGTTCTTTGTTTGCAGCTGTAACATTGATTTGTCTCCAAAACAAACAGTTAATATACGTCTGAAAATGTATGATAATTGATGTCGAGGGTTTTTATTTCAGTCAGAATGAAGTCTCATCATTTCCTCTCGCCCCCCCTCTCACTCTCTTTCTCTCTCTGTCACTTTCTCACTCTGTTTCTCCCTGTCTCTCTCTCTCAGGTTGGGCAGAAGGACAATCCTGCTGTACACCCTATAATCCACGGTCTGAGAGGAGTCGTGCATCACGGTGAGTAAATTAGCAGAGCACTGGACGGCACCATATGGCTCTGGAGTTCTGTCACTTTCCTCGTCTCCTTAATGTTCTCCTTTATAGCTCTAAAGTGTTCGAAATTTCCCAGTGCTCATAATGTTCCGGAGGTTCTACATTCACATACTGGCTATGTGTTTGGTGGTTTTGTCCATCAACACCTTTTTAAAAAGTTATCAAGGGAGATTTTATCTACAATATATCAAGGTGTACAATTACTCACTGTTTACCAAGTGGCATCCCCCCAGTGTATTCTAAAGGTTCTACGGAGGTTAGGCTACAGGGTTTGTGGAAGGTTCTACGGAGGTTAGGCTACAGGGTTTGTGGAAGGTTCTACGTAGGTTAGGCTACAGGGTTTGTGGAAGGTTCTACGGAGGTTAGGCTACAGGGGTTGTGGAAGGTTCTATGGAGGTTAGGCTACAGGGTTTGTGGAAGGTTCTACGGAGGTTAGGCTACAGGGGTTGTGGAAGGTTCTATGGAGGTTAGGCTACAGGGTTTGTGGAAGGTTCCTCGGAGGTTAGGCTACAGGGGTTGTTGAAGGTTCTACGGAGGTTAGGCTACAGGGGTTGTGGAAGGTTCTACGGAGGTTAGGCTACAGGGGTTGTGGAAGGTTCTACGGAGGTTAGGCTACAGGGGTTGTGGAAGGTTCTATGGAGGTTAGGCTACAGGGTTTGTGGAAGGTTCCTCGGAGGTTAGGCGCCAGGGGTTGGAAGGTTCTACGGAGGTTAGGCTACAGGGGTTGTGGAAGGTTCTCTACGGAGGTTAGGCTACAGGGTTTGTGGAAGGTTCTACGGAGGTTAGGCTACAGGGGTTGTGGAAGGTTCTATGGAGGTTAGCCTACAGGGTTTGTGGAAGGTTCTCACGGAGGTTAGGCTACAGGGGTTGTGGAAGGTTCTCACGGAGGTTAGGCTACAGGGGTTGTGGAAGGTTCTATGGAGGTTAGGCTACAGGGTTTGTGGAAGGTTCTACGGAGGTTAGGCTACAGGGGTTGTGGAAGGTTCTACGGAGGTTAGGCTACAGGGGTTGTGGAAGGTTCTACGGAGGTTAGGCTACAGGGGTTGTGGAAGGTTCTACGGAGGTTAGGCTACAGGGGTTGTGGAAGGTTCTATGGAGGTTAGGCTACAGGGTTTGTGGAAGGTTCTACGGAGGTTAGGCTACAGGGGTTGTGGAAGGTTCTACGGAGGTTAGGCTACAGGGGTTGTGGAAGGTTCTATGGAGATTAGGCTACAGGGTTTGTGGAAGGTTCTACGGAGGTTAGGCTACAGGGGTTGTGGAAGGTTCTATGGAGGTTAGGCTACAGGGTTTGTGGAAGGTTCTACGGAGGTTAGGCTACAGGGTTTGTGGAAGGTTCTACGGAGGTTAGGCTACAGGGGTTGTTGAAGGTTCTACGGAGGTTAGGCTACAGGGGTTTTGGAAGGTTCTACGGAGGTTAGGCTACAGGGGTTGTGGAAGGTTCTATGGAGGTTAGGCTACAGGGTTTGTGGAAGGTTCTACGGAGGTTAGGCTACAGGGGTTGTGGAAGGTTCTACGGAGGTTAGGCTACAGGGGTTGTGGAAGGTTCTATGGAGGTTAGGCTACAGGGTTTGTGGAAGGTTCTACGGAGGTTAGGCTACAGGGGTTGTTGAAGGTTCTACGGAGGTTAACGTAAAATAACAATCCTGCAATGTGATGAACACCAGCTAGACAAAATCTACCACTATGACGGCATTCGTCTTGACGTTTCGAAGATCGGAAATGTTCCCAATAATATGTTAGGAAATTTTCAATATGTCAAATGTCACTTATTCAAAGGTTGAGAAAACATTTCGACACAGATTCAGTTGTACAGCAAAAGACATTGTCACCAAGCAGCTTGACAGAAATCCAGCTGTCGATCTAGATCTGTAATGAACAATCCACAGGCATCCTAAAGTGGGTAGATGGGGTCAAGAGATTCAGGTTTCTGAGATCCGTGCCGGAGGAACCATCTACTGCGGTCTTTAGTGTCTGCCTTAACCTACCACACAGCCTCGATTAATAAATGATGAGTCAGATTGTGTGTGCTAGGGCAAGGAGAACGCTAAACTGTGTAACCCGCAGGTGCTGCATCATGACTACCGAGAAAGCCCTTTAAGAGAAATAGCATATGACCAACAGGTCAAGCGAAAGAAACACACTGCTACAACTGGTGCATGGTGTTTTTTAGGCCTTAAACTGACTAAAGTTACTCGTGTTACATTTTTTTTATGCTGGGGAAAGTCCTCTGATTCAGACACCATTAGCCTCTAGACGCTGCTGCTGAAACGGGTGACTAACAGGAGGAGGATGACGATGAGTCATGAGGTTTGGTTGAAAAAGTACAGACGTGCAGAGCAGGACGTCACGATCTGTGTGTGTGTGTTCAGGGATAAATAAGTCTAGCATGCACAGGTCTGCTGTGTGACTAAGGTCACAGACTGCTTAGATGATTTAAATGCTAAATATGAATGCAGTTTTAATTAAAAGATAAACAAACAATGCACAATAATATGCAGACTTTGCTAGGACATGCTTTTGCAGAGCTAAAACCATCCCTCACTCTGATTGGTCGTCATCACATTGCAGTGCATAATGGCCCCGCCCACCTCACTTCACCCTCGCGTCATCTGTTCACCTTCTGTTGCATGACTATTACGGTGAATCGGGTGGCTGTGTCTGTGGTGTGTGTGTGTGTGTGTGTGTGTGTGTGTGTGTGTGTGTGTGTGTGTGAGAGAGACACTGACTGCTAAAGGTCAAGGGTCATATTCAATATCCTGTTTGGAATATTACTGAAGTAGACAGCCAGAAGAAGACTGAAACGAACATATGGACGTTGTTGTTGAGTGACCTCCAAAAAAGCTGTCCCTTTCTCAGGCAGTTAAAGGCATGAATGCACTCAATAACATTCTGGCCTGCTAGTCATAGAGCCATGCCAAGTGAGGGAGTGTGTGTGTGTGAGGGAGAAAGGCAAAGTCGCAGTGAAGTTGTGGGAAGCCGCTAACAGGAGATTAGCTGTAACGTGCAGTAGAAACAGCTGCTGCTGTCAGCCATTGGTGTAGCTGTGTTATGAGTACAGGACGATGAAGAACGCTGATGGTGCTGCTGATGATGATTGCAGGGATTGTAGCGGAAGTGGTCGTTAAGATCACGGCGGGATGAATTTGTTTTCTCCGGCCGTAGATGGTGTTGATGGTAGTAATCAGCTTGTTGGCAGTCAGGATGATTGTAATAGATGATTATACCGCGGGTAAAGGTGCAGGTCGGGGGCGCGGATGTGTGATGACGCTATTATCTGGCCAGTTGTTAGCGGAGTCAGATGTAATTTCTCTGTCGGTACTGACGTATGTGGTAAAGAGGATGATGGGGATGAAGACCGATGAAGACTCTCAGGCCATTAGAGATGCATATTTCATATATCGTGCTGTCTTCGGTGAGTGGATGTATTGTAGGTACAGTGTGTATGTGCGCGCGTGCATGCATGCGTGTATTGCACTCAGCAGGCTCCAGTAGGGGGTAGGATGTGGGTGGGTGTGTGTCTGTCTGTGTTCTAGACAGATCTCAGCAGGGGGTGTGCGCAGACACAGACACGGCCATTTCTGCACTATCACACACACACTCGGACACATTTTCAGCCCTGTCACCCCACACACTCGCATAACCAGTCATATCAACTGTAGAAATTTTGGATACATGATTTTTACACTTCTACTTGCCTAAAGTAAGTCTCTCACATGCCACCTAAACCTTCTTATTAAATAAGCACTGATTTCACGCTACTTCCTTCCCAGCTTTGTCTTTCTCCGTAACGCCTCTACACACATATTACCGAGAGGTCGTATATGACAGGATGAGATGAATCCACAGGTATAAGTTTTTCCCAGCGTCTTGCGTAGAACCGAGGAAAATCTCAACTCAGAGTTAACAGTTTAAAAAAATAATAATAATAATCATGTGGATGAATTTCAAAATGTTTATTGGTCGTGTAGTACGCTATGTAGGTTCTACAGCGCCATTATTTTACACCCTGCACGCTTAAAGGTGCTTCAGTGGTTCTTTACAGCACTATAGGTTCTTCTTATTCTCAAGAGCCATTTTTCATTGTATAGGGTTCTTGAGTTAAGCTACATGCTTCTTTTATTCATATTTCATTAAAGGTTCTTCGGGACAGTGTATTGGTTCTTCAAGGTATCATCTTGATGGGACTGGAAAAGGTTCTTTTAAGAACCTTACTTTGGTTTCTTAAAGCGCTAACTAAAGGTTTTTATTGTTGTTTTTTAGAGAACTTATGATAATATGATTCCTTGTTGCACTGCTATGAAGAACCATTTGTGGGTTATTTAAAGCACCAGTAAATAGGTGGTTCTCTAAAGAACTTGAGAGCGAAAGGTTTTTTTGTGCACCTTAAAAGGGTTCCCCGATGGCATCAGGCTGAATAATCCTTAATTGGTTCTAACTGGAACCTTTACTATTTTTTTTTCACCTGTGTATGTAGCGGTCATATATAGAGAACAGAAAGCAGTTTGGGATTCGGCCTAAAAGGATTCCTCCTTGATAAAGTGAAGATGAAGCTGGATCTCGGCTAGCTTCGGTAGTGTACGCTCCAGTATGATGAAAGCAATAATGTGGGTAAATATAAATAAATTCAAACGAGCTTTCTGATCGAATGCGACGCACTTTCATGGCTCGATGCAAATGCATAATGTAGCGTTGGTGCCGATGTTCGTTATGATCTCATTAATATTCATTAATACATTTCGATACTAACGTCTTTATACACTCCGAATGTACACTCAGTATGTCATCAGTATGTGTGTGTAGAATTTTAAACACACACACACACACACACAGTGCAGATGGAAAGCCCTGAACAGCCAAGCTGTCTGCTTCTCTTCATCCACTCATTTCCTCCAGTGCTCTTGCTTAATATTTAACCACACATTAGGACCGGTGAACACACCGGTGAGTCCCATGTCAGCAGACACGGTTTATGGACCGAGTTTCTCATTCTGTGCATGTGCACTTGAATGTGATGTGTAGCAGTGTGAATATTTCCTGGGACAAGCCAACTCTTATGTGAACCTCCGGCGCCGTGTCTCGGTTTAAACTTTAATGGCTGCGCGAATCCTTTGTTCTCTCGGCGTGTAAACTTCAGTATGACTCCAGGCTCGGGTTGTACTGTAGTGCTGCGTTGTAGTATGAACAAACCCTCCACGCTTACTTGTGTCTTTGTGGCGAAGTCAAACGCGTCCGTTTGATTCACTGTGTAATGCTCTGAATTAATTACGGATGTATTCGTTTTAATGATTTGAGTTATTCATTTCTGGCTTGCAGGATGTTCGCAGTGTAACACGCTCGGAGGAAAGCGCGATCCACCCTCTTCCGCATGCATGAACTCTCACACGTCCACCATTTTGAGCTAGTGTCGCTCTGATCGACAGGGGAGGAAGTGTGTGGCATTAAAGGAGCAAATTGACCTTGCTGTATATTTTTGTACTGGGTAATATTCACTCCTCAATGGTCGAGGAATCTTTTTTTTCTGCACGGTTACTCATGCAGTATGACATGTAATCAAGAGAATGAAATCATACATGTTCTCATGCGAGTGTTTGCAGCTATAACTCTGTTGCTCAGGCTGTTTAGTCTGCATGGGAAAGTCTATGTTTTCAAGAGAGACTCTTGCGAGATTGGTTACAGTTCTGCGGCTGGGGAATTTTGCCCAGTGGCTATATGTGTGTGTGTATGTGAAAGACTCCAGTCTCATCTATTATCATGCCACTGAGCCACAGCCTCGCTTTCTCCCTCGCTTAGTCTTCCTCTCTCCAGTTGCTCACCTCCTGTGTAATCTCATGTGGATTGCCATTCATTCAACCCTAACTCAAATATGCACACAGCAAAAACACATTAGCATAGCCACTTAAACACACTCCGAGCACCTCATACATCTTAATGATTTCTTCCACGCCTCTTCGCCACCTCCTGCTGTCCGATTCATTGAGGAATTAGAGCGGCGTCACGTAGGAAAAGCCCAATCTGCAACTCTCTCCGTTACACGTTGAATTAAAGCTGGCTGCCCTTTAACCCTTCGCGATAGATTGTAAGAAAAGTGTTTCACTGATTTAATTAACTAACCTGTGATCGGTTTATGGCATGTTAGTATATATGTAAATCAATCATAACCCCACATGAGGAGATAGATGTATATGCATTTGCTATAAATCAATATCTTGATTAAAAGAACAAAAACATTATAAAGTGTGTTAGTAAGGTGCTGGGCCACCACAAACTGCCAAAACCAACACAAGACCAATTCCCCCATTGGCCCTTCTCTATCATGGCCCCCTAATAATCCCCATCACTCTCTCCTCTCCACTAATAGCTGGTGTGTGGTGGGCGTTCTGGCGCAATATGGCTGCCGTCACATTGTCCAGGTGGTTGCTACACACTAGTGATGGTTGAGGAGACTCCTCCCCCTCTATACTATGTAAAGCACTTCGAGTGTCTACTAAAGGGCTGTATAAATGTAACTGTAAAAAAATATCTTCTTCTGGACCAGATAAATCTGATCAGATACTCCCTTTTAAAGGGACAAGTGGACACAAACCACAGCAGTATATCAGAGACACCTTTTTTTCTATTAATTTGTCACTCTTGTCCAGTTCTCCTCTCTGCAGCTTTAGGCTTTTTAATCCTGATTAAATAGGACATGGCACATGCAGTAGCTTTTCATCTGCTGCTAAACCCTTTTGAACAAGATTCCCTATTGTAGCCTCTCCCTCTCTCTCTCTCTCTCTCTCTCTCTCTTTCTCTCTTTTCCCATTTGAAATCTGGGTTAGTGATTTGACAAGCTATGCTTATATCATTGTCGCTCAAATGTTGTCTGCCCTGTTCTTATCTTCACAGCTGATAAAGAAAATGGTGGTCTCCGTGGTCAGAATATCAGAGTGACTATAAATACAAAACCTAAACATCTTTCATTTGAAAGATCTTGTCATGTCATAAAGCCAGGCTGAACGTATGCGCTCATGGATGCAATTCGATCCGAACAGGATTGTGAGGAGAAAGTCGCATATCGCATCCACTGCAGAATTGGTCAGCTTTTTGCTATCGATCATGTGTCATTTCAGGGAAGGCCAATAGCCAGGAAAACAACAACAACAAAAAAACAAAACAGAGAAGCTTCTGAAGCATCCATGCACATACCCAAAATGCAGCTACTATTTACAGTGTATTCATGAAAAGATGTTTGTTTTATTTATTCAGTTTGGAGATTAGATTTGTGGCTAATCTTAGTTATCTTATTCAGAAATGATCAATAAAGGGATTATTCTTTAAATGAACTGAACATTACCAACGTTCTAGAAATGACATTCTTTAGAACGATGCATGATCGTTGAAGTTTTAGTTAACAACACACACACGTTCATGGCACAAAATAGGTCAGTCAATCTGGTCTGAAGAAGAAGGAAAAAAATAGATCTTATCCAATATAATCCAGAGAGCCAAACTCCAGCTGTGTAGGAGCACATGACTGCTCAAGTTCATATTTTTCTGCTTAAATGTAGCAACTCTGTATAATGCATGCAAATAAGTTTCCAGTCCTGTGGTTCACAAGGAAGTCGAAGCGTCCCAAAGAGTTTTAGAATAAATAAATCTTGCAAAAAATGTGTCACTGAGCTTAGTGCTCATGTTAGATAAGAAAGGTTAATGCATCGTCTACTTATCAAATCCCTGCATGAATTAGGATTGTTAAGGCGGGGAAATGGGGGAAAATGGCTTGGCTCTATGCACCACAATATAAAAATATGCATACATTCACAGGTTGTTACTTCACCTTCAGTAATGTGGTTCCTGCTCTGAAACATCCTGTTCCTTGAAAAACTTTGTGCACTTACCCAGAATATTTTCACCATCTACCGTTGTTATGGAAGCACATTGCATTTTTTCCAGTACTCCAATTTATATTTAATATAAAATTAACCTAGATGCTTTGTTTGTTTGATAATATATATTTACAATATATTATGCCTTGTTCATTATGTGGTCTCACTGATTTCACTTTTCTCACTCCTTCTCAGAGAAAGAGACATTTCTGGAGCCTTTTGTCCTGAGGGACCTGTTGCCGTCCTCTATTGGGAGTTACTACCGGTACGTTGGCTCGCTCACTACTCCACCCTGCAGTAAAGTAGTGGAGTGGATCGTCTTCAGCCGACCTGTCTTCCTGTCCTACAGACAGGTGAGTGTGTGTGTGTCATTTGCAACATGACAATGTTTTCTCAGTTTGATTTGTGTATTTTGCAGTCTAACAACTGGTGAGCCAGCCAGGAGCTGCAAAATACAAAGGGATAAAGGAAAAAGTAACCTGAATTTAAGATACATGATGTAGAGGGGTCATTTCTGTATGTATGTTCACAAAAATTAGGCTCTCATGAGCTGAAAAAAAAAGTCTGAGTTTGATTTGTCTTTTGCCGCCCATGGCTAGTTTGCCAGTTGTTAGGATTTGATTTGAAGCGAGCCAGACTGTAATTGGCAAGAATTTAAGACAAAAGTCATGGAGGGGTCATTTCTGTATTCAGCAGAGATATTCACAAAATTAGGTTCTCATAAGCCAATAAAAAATCAGAGTATGATTGTGTCTTTTCCAGCTCCTGGCTGGCTTGCCAGTTGTTTGATTTTTTTTAAGCGAGCCAGCCACGAGATGCCAGGAATTTAAGATGAAAGTTGTGTAGGGGTTATTTCTCTATTCAACAGAGATGTTCACGAAATTACACTCGGATAAGCTGAAAGGGTCTGAGTTTGAGTTTGTCTTTTTTCACTCCTGGCTGGCTCTCCAGTTGTTAGATTTCAAAGCGAGGCAGATAGTTGTTGACAAGAATTTAAGATGTCAGCTAAAGATGATAAGTGTGAAGGGGTCATTTGGCAAAAAGAGATGGTCACAAAATTAGGCTCTCGTAAACGGGGCCAGGGGGTGGGTAGTCGGGAGTCTGAGTATGATTGTATTTTGCAGTAGAAGGCTTGGCTCGCCAGCTGTTAGATGTTGATGTATGAAAAACATGTCAATAGTCAAGGTCATAACAGATAATAAGACTGTGTGTATCCAGAATGGAGGTGTCTAACACAGGTTTAACCCGAACATGCTGTCCTGATGGGTATTGTTTCCAATGCTTATTACACAAACCTTTCTTATCTTACAACATTAGGTGTGTTAGCTGAGGTTGCAACAAAATTCTGCAGGGTAGCAAATGCCTTACGAAATGAATAGCACTTAAGAATAAGAGCCACACTGTGCTGTGGATCTTTCTAATTATCCGAGATCACAAACACAATCTCCAACTCATTCTCGAAACTCATTTCATTCTCTTTCATCTGCTACTCTTTCTCTCTTTATCTCTCACTCATTCAGTTCTCTCCAGTGAGCTCCTCGCATCCACATCAAGGACGTACATAAAAATGCAAGTCGGTAGATAATCCCGTACTCCTGCGCTTGTTAATTGACGCAGGCGGCTCACATAGTGAGCTGTACACCGCTCTGTAATAATGGAAACAAACAGCCGAAGGAAGCTGTGTGACGGTGCGTTAACTAGACGACCCGGGGGCCCCCACCCACCCACCCACCACCCTCCTCTCCTCCTCTGCCCCCTTCTCTCCACCACACCGAGTGTTTGGCTTAAACCCTAATGAGCTGAAATGAGTTTGCTTAGGGAGCGCGACGAAAGCAGGCCAAGTGTGGATGACGAATTCAGTTGATTTGTGTGAGCACGGCGAGGAAAGCAAAGACACAACGAGGAGGAGGAGGAGGAGGCTACCGGGGCGGTCCAGCATCACACGCTCATCCATGGAAAGGAGAAAAGATAGACTCGGTCTATCAGCTGGACAGCTGGACAGTTAGTGTCAGCGAGAGGGAGAAGGAGAGGACAAAATTGAGAGGACAGAACGAGTACAGAGTCAGTGTAATAAAAATAAACGGCATGGAATATGTCTCTTGCATATATCTGGTCTCAGATTTATTCATGTATAAAATTGTAAGTGTGATAACAAGCATAAATAACGGTTTTGGCCAGAACTATATTTACACTTAGCTATTGCATTCACTTGAATGTTTTAATTAGTAACAGAACATATGATTGCTGCTGCTGCTGTTGTTGTTGTTGTTGTTGTTGTTGTTAAAATTGGAATAAAAAAAACAAGATTATTGAGTCAGAGGACGAAAGAATACTATATAATAGGATATTCCTGAGCAACTGTGAGGCTGTGAGAAATTCCTCTAACAGTCATTCACATTCAGTGCTGTGTGTCAGGGGAGTTAAGTCAGAAGTGGTCGAAAAGTTTGCACTCACACCAGCTGAGATACGTCAAACATCAAGTTCAGGCAACGCAGAAGTCCGACTATATGTTACTATGAGAGGTAAATGGATTCAAGAGTGATCGATTTTTCTTGCTGAACATTTACATGTTCTCTAATTTGATTGGAAGCTGCCGAAAGATAGGAAGTCGACTCATCCTCATTGTAGTTTGTAACCTTGCACAGGTGTAAAGTTGAGGAATGATAGTAATGCTGCGTTTGACTTAATTCGGAAGCGGGAAGTCGGAACGATGTCATTTTCGAACTCATTTATAATACATTTTAAAAAGAGCAGCCATGTTGATTTAACATCACTTGCTAAAACTTGGGGTTGAGGAGACTTTCTTTCCTAGTACGAATTCCATGTTGATTAGATGTTTTCTTTGGTTTTTCCTAATCTGAGTTACAAGCCGTAGTCGAACGCTGCACAAGACGTCCGAGGTGTCTGCTCATCCCAGTGTGTACAGTACGTATTGTTCTGAGCTTGAACTAATGTCCTAACACGATCGAGTGAACATCTTTGACAAGCTAGAGAACAAAACATCTTTTGGAAACATTATAATTTTGTTTCCTACACTATTTTTCCGTTGACGAGCTGGAAATATTGGACTATTTCGTGCGTGTTGGTCTCTGAGATGTGCGCAGCATCGACACAGCAGTGTGCTTTTAGATCATTCCAGAACAGCCAAGAGATGGTTATTTATTCTGTAATACTGAGGGAACACAGCATGTAATTATATCCTCAAAGTTGTGAATACTTAGCCCACAGTCCACATGTTTTTTGCATTTTTATTTATTTATTTTTTTTAACCGGAAAGGGTGGAATTCAAAAATCTTACATCGAGCATGTTTATAATAACAGGTTATAAGATAACAGTATACTGTTTTAAAAGAAGTGTAATATGAATGAATTTCACACCTTTACATTGGCTATCCAGATGTTTTGTATATCCGTTTCTTTTTTATGCTTAAAAATATGGCAAAAACACTATAAAAAGGGATTTATAGAATTTACTGAAATATCGTTCAGTATAATAAATAATTGTCAAGTAATAAAATACGAGGCAACAATATCCTTTGCTGTTGTAGTTATATACTCTTTTGTTAACTCTAAAGGATTTTTATAAGAGAGAGAATTTTATTGAGTTTTCCATTTATTTGATTATATACAAGGCACACGGAGAGAAAGCGTCTTTGACTTGGGCTGGCCCACAGCCTTTCATAACAAGGCGAGATTTTTTTTCCATCCTTTTTCCTCCAGTTAGTGGCCATTAGGAGGTCATTTAAAGCGATTGACACTGGGAGCGCTTTTGTCCTCTCGTTTCCTCCTGTGATTTGGTTTGAAAGAAATAGATAAAAGCGGCTGTAGAAGATGACGACGACAGTGCTGCCTCTCTTTTCTCGCTGTTTTATTTTTCCTCTCTTTCTCTCTCTCTCTCTCTCTCGCTCTCTCCTTTGTTGCTGATGAGTCAGGGAAGTAGGTCACAGCGAGCGACAGGCGTAGCTCAGAGGTACTTTTAGCACAGATCGATGCCGCCTCGCTCGCACAGGTCTGACACACACGCTCCGTCTGGTACATGTCACACACCAGCTGCACACACACACACACACACATACACATATACACACAAACACACTCGTATATGAATATTGTGACATGCGCTCAAATCTGTGTCTGGTATATGGTGTGGCTTCTCATCCGGGATTATTTCACTGTTTTGCTTCACACACAGATTTTCAGGATTATTGTTGCGCTAAGCTGTTTACCTCCGAGGTTTCAGCCATATTACAGACTCACAGATTGTGATTAGGAGATTATCTCTCATAGCTGCATATTGACACAAGGCTAGAGGAGCTAGATCTTGTATTTATATCTTGGTAAGGAACAAACGTCCTCGAAAAAGATATTAACTGTGGTCTGGCTGGTCCTATGAGGAAAAACTTCTTTATCAAATTTTTTTTTTTTTTAATAAACTAAAAAACTAAAGGTTAGATTTAGGTGTAGCAAAGCATTAATTAGCTGCATTCATAATTGTGTAGAGAGTGCATGGTGTCTTAGCCTCACACCTCCAGGGTTCGATTCCCACCGTGGCCCTGTGTGTTTGAACATGCGGAGTTTGCGTGTTCTCCCCGTGCTGTGGGGGTTTCCTCCGGGTACTCCGGTTTCCTCCCCCAGTCCAAAGACATGCATGGTAGGCTGATTGGCGTGTCTAAAGTGTCCATAGTGTATGAATGGGTGTATGAGTGTGTATGTGATTTTGCCCTGCGAAGGACTGGCACCATGTCCAGGGTGTACCCCGCCTTGTGCCTGAAGCTCCCTGTGATAGGCTCCAGGTTCCCCGTGATCCTGAAAAGGAGTAAGCGGTATAGAAAATGGATGGAATAATTGTTGGTGGATGGTTGTCACAAGTAAATAAATAAAAAAAAAGAAAAGAAACACAGACGTGTATGTGAGATCAGCTGTTCCTGGCTTGATTAATGATGCTAAATTGAGATCTAGGGAGGAAAAAAAAATCATCTACTCATTTTGTCTAGTTCCATCACCGAGACTTTTGGTCTTGAAAGAGAAACTGGTGACTTAAGAGGCTTTCATTACCATGACAACAGTTCGAGCAAATTATTTTCCTCCACCATTTAAAAAATAAATAAAACACGAGTGCAATGGGTTTTGAGGATTATTGACAACATTAATCAAAATATCAGATATCACTGAGAAGGAGCCACATTACTAAATGTAGTGCTAGTGCTGATGAAATTTGCGTTTGAGCAGCTTCTTGGAAATATAACCGCAATATTAAATAAACTTAAATAAACTATTAAATATTAAATAAACTGCCCACGTGTTAATTTGACGCTGTTCATTACTACACCTCTGAATCTGATAACGTAACGTTTCAGTGGAAACATGTCACAGGTTCCCTGTCAGCAAGCAGAGTCTCTTTCTGCACTTACTCTCTATCTGACTGATGAATACAAGAGTTTTATCTAAAGAGAGAGAAGAGGAATGGAGTGATTTAAGACAGCTATAGGGACAGAGAGGAGGTGTAGTAGGCCTGGTGCGGCTGGAGGAGGGTTCGTCTGATGGTTATGGCCTGTGTGTTGCGCTCCACCTGGCTGTGCACACTCTTCTTTCACACCTGCTCTGTGCTCTCGCTCGGTCTTCATGAGAGAGACGTCGTTTAGGAACGAGCGCAAGATGAGTAAATAAGATGGGACGAAGGGGATTTAGCAAGAATATATCCCGGACTGAGATTCATCTGATCTATATATCCATTCAGCCTCTTGAGACCTGTTAGAGGGCAATGCTTACAAGCGCCTCTACACACACACACACACACACACACACACACACACACACACACACACACACACACATACAAAAATATTTCCTAGATATCTCCTGTCTCCCCTCTCTCTTTCTTGCTCTCTCTCTCTCTCTCTCTCTCTCTCACACACACACACACACACACACACACACATAAACCTCAGTATATGTTAAAAGCAATGTTGGGTACTTACACACTACATGTGATCTGGATTACATCATCTGATCTGGTTAGAGAAATCAGACCGTGTGCAGTGTGTTAATCAGATTATATTTCAATGGATTACTTAATTAAATGTTTTAAATCATGGTGTATTCATCCTTAATTTACAGACTGTGCTCACAAACTGCTTGATAGCTCTCATTACAGTTGTTAATGATCTATCTCCAGTTTTGCTCTTCTCTCTGCGTGTTGAGCTTTTAATTTTGTTCCCTTAAACTCTTCATAGTAAAGATTTTTAATGCCAGACATATTATATTATGATTACAGAAGTACTTTCTGGGCAATCCAGAGCAGCTAAAAACACATGAAAATACATCAACTTTGTGAAACATTCAGGTGGAAACATAGCAGATTGAAGCCCACACTTTCCATCTGGCACATGAATTATAAAAAACTTTAAGCATGGCTCATGCCACTTTTGGCCCACGATGCACCTCGCCTGTTTCCGAAACTGATCCATATGTGCCGAAAGTCTTAATCATCTGCTGTCTGGGAAAGTGCCGCTTTAAAAGGGACATGTGTTTATGCTAATCAGCTCTCGGCTATGCTTGTAAGGGGACACTTTTATGTTTGGTAATAAAATAAAATATTAATATAGAGTTTGTGTAATAACATCCAGGTTGTAATGTAATATATTGTCATACAGATTGTAATTACATTTCCAGAATCATTTCCGCTTCGTAGCTCCAGGACCGCCGGTTCGATCCAGAACTCGTGGTCACGGTCTTTTATGCTTTTGATGTCACATGACATGTCTGTGGCAATATAAAAACTATTTCAACCTCCTCCGAGTTTGCACAATTTTCCATTCATTTCTGCAATCACAAAATTGTGAAATCCCGGTGGGACCGGTTCGTGTCGGGTTTTGCATGTTCTTGTGTCAGAGCGGGTTTCCTCCAGGTTCTTCGGTTTCCTCTGGTCAGTGGATTGGCTACTCTGTATTGCCTCTAGGTGTGAATGAGTGTATGAAATGGGTGCAAATGGTGCATTGCAGTGGACGTATTCCCGTCTCACGCCCAGAATATCTCCCAGGATAGACTCCAGATCCACCACATCCCTGACCAGGATAAAATATAGATCTTAATGTCACAAAAATTCACTACAAGATTTTTAACAAACCAGGTGCAAATGAGAATGAAAGAAAGAAAGAACTGTTTTATCTGAACCCTAAACCAGAACAGAGTAAATGTATTGAGGCCAATTCTCAATACGTTTAATAATGTGGAAGTTTGAGTTTAAAAAGTGTAGATATTGAATGAGTAAACCCCACAAGAGGGAGCTACGTTACAGCACTGATGGGATTGAAGATGGCAGAAAGTATCCGATGAACGTGGAAAAAAAATTATAATTTCTGCACTTTTATAGCGCTTTTTTTAACCTTAGCGGTTCCAAAGCGCTTTACACTGGTTCTCATTCACACACTCACACACCAATTGTAGCAGAGCTGCCATGCAAGGCGCTAACTTGCCATTGGGAGCAACTCGGGGTTCGGTGTCTTGCCCAAGGACACTTCGGCATATGGAGTCACGTGGGCCGGGAATCGAACCGCCAACCCTATGATTAGTGGACATCTCGCTCTACCAACTGATCCACAGCTGCCCATAATGTTGACGTTGATGATGTTGCGTTGACGTCTTCCTATTTTAGCAAAAGGGCCACGTGTGACGATGTTTCTGTGTTTCTGACGCTATTGTTCCAATCTGAGACGAAGCATGAGAATAGTAATTTACCTCATAGTAAATGTACAGATTCGTAAAATAGAGCTATTGAGGTTAGGGTGAATTTATTCAGATTGCCAAGATTTTTGTTTTTCTTCGTGTAAACATGCAAAGCCTTTGTGATTTTTTTATTTTTATTTTTTATACTGAAAAACTTCTCGCTGTCTCCGTGTGTGTGTGTGTGTGTGTGTGTGTCTTTCGCACAGTTGGAAGCGTTCTACTCTATCTTCACCACCGAGCAGCAGGACCATGTGAAGTCAGTGGAGTACCTGCGCAATAACGTCCGCCCACTGCAGAGTCTGGACAACCGGGAAGTGTACAAATCCGCCGTCAAAGACGCCTGGCTGCCCTATCTGACCGACCCCTACGGAACCGAGTCCTCCAAAGGTGTGATGACTTCTCTGAGACGTGTGTGTGAGAAAGAAAGAGAGCTTGGGTATAACTAGGAAACACTTTTTCAATGACAAGTGTGTGTGAGTGTGTGTACGGGCACGTTGCCCTTGAAAAGCTGCAGTCCAGTGCCTTTCCTGTGAGAGAGTACTGCCGTCATGCAGGGAGGGAGAGAGAGGGGGACTGGCTGGGTTAAGATGGAGTGCATAACAACACGCCATATGCTACTTACACACACTCTCTCTCACTGTCTCGCTCTCTCTCTCTCTCTCTCACACACACACACACATCTAGTAATGAAGACTCCATGCACCGTAACATATTAACAGGACGTGGAGCGTACATGCATATACATATAAGCAGAAATAAAGCAATGGCGTGTATCACACAAGTGTGTACTCAGGTATAAAGCACATTTTTTTTTTCTTTTTTTTTTTTTTTTTTTTTTTTTTTTTTTTTTTTCCCTCTCTGTTTTTTTTTTTTTTTTTTTTTTTTTTTTTTCCTTTTTTTTTTTTTTTTTTTTTTTTTTTTTTTTTTTTTTTTTTTTTTCCTCTCTTTTTTTTTTTTTTTTTTTCCTTTGTTTTTTTTAAAGGAGTACTTCAGTATTTTTCAGCCTAATTTATTGCATCAGTACTATCTTATGTGTGATTATAACGGTCCAAAAAAATTCCCCCTGTAGCGATGAAACGCAATAACAATCGACTCGAAACTCAAAATGGAAGTCATAGTGCAGTTGTGGTAAACAGGCTTAAAGATGGGGTGGGGTGGAGGAAAAACTCCGAAACATCCCTTTAAGTTCTCCGTCTCTTCGAGTCGGTTTCGTACTATACGGTTCGTTCGCATTCGCATCTTTTCTTTCATTAGAGTGGAAAATCAGACTAATCAGAGTTTGGGTCATTACAACCTTGTGTCATTGCGCGTGTTTGATCTCAACTCAAGGCCCGTTTCCTCCACCTCCTCATCCCTCGCTCAGCCAGGCGTTTCCACAACGCACTTTAAAATCACACCAAACGCGCCAACATGGCCTGGAGCTACCCGGAGGCTCTAATCAGACTCAGAATTAATTTCAGAGCTCAGAAATAATTCAGGAACAAAAGCAATGGAAAAGGAGCTTATTTTATCCCCGACGTTCTGATTGTTTCATCTTGGCAGCAAGTCAAAAACATTTTGGATGCGATTCAGGAAGGATGTGGTAGGAAGAGGTGATGGTTCAGAAGCAGGCGGTGTAAAGGAGGGATGTACGGAGGCGTATCAAGGGAGATCTGGAGGCTGGGGTGGAGCGCCCGTGCTATATGTCAAAGCATATCTTGAGATCAGAAAACAGAGAGCAGCGTGTAGTGCATATGCTTGTGTCTATAGCCATGTCTGATAACTATACACATGTCTGATTACTGCTATTGAAGTAATATTTCAACTTCGAACCATATTATTAAAAATCTCTAAAATCGTCGTGCGTGTGTTCGCCCTTGCAGATGCTTCTGATGCCTCGACTCCCACGGGCGTGACAAGATTTTATTAAAAAAGGAGACACCAGCAACGATTTTATTAAAACTGAATAGAGCCGTGAAAGTGAAACATCACTTTATACCCTGAACATGTTATTTTACACTGTTCTAATTAATATATGTAAAATAATAATGTTTCATGCCTAAAAACTACTAAAAATGCACAAATGATCCCTAAAATCTCAATGTCCTTACTAATTTGATTGAAAAATTCAAGGATCTTTGAATGTGCAAGATTTTGCAGTATGCAAACTTGTTTCTTGCCGTCGCAAACAGCTAGCTAGTTAACCGCTAACAACATTTATCACAGGTCAACTCAAGGAGCATTTCAGTATCAGAGTCCCGATTTGCACGATTTGTATTCACAGCTGTATACCGTAACATTTTAAGATTTTATCCATTATTAATCTAATATGTAAGCAAATACTGTTTATGAAACACCGATCTGCGTAATCAGAATCACAGAAGAAGAAAAAAAAGTGAAATCCACTCCAGACTGAAACTAAAGCCCAAACAACCACATTAAAAAGGCAGTGGCTGCAATATTGACTAACTTAAATAACAACCCTACTGCCCTACAAGCTCGTATATTTTCTGCTTTTCTCTCCTTTCTTTGCTCAGCACGCTAATAATCTCCGCTTCTTTTGTGTTCTCTTTGCATCACTTCTTCAAGGCCTGTGCTAATTGACTGCAACTCCACTACAATTTGTGCGTAACGTGGCTGTTCAAGGTTTTTGACATATTAGCGTTCGCTTTCTCTCCACCAAGCTTTCCGCCCCCCAAAACACACACACACACACACACACACACACACGTACATTAATCTTCTACCACTCTGCTACGGTCAAATAGCCGCAGGGTCAGGAATGGCCTTTTTTATTAAATGCCTTTTTGCGCGTCTCCTAAGAGTGCTGCTTTCTCAACATGCACCCCACTCCACTTTGGACCAGTGAGGACAAGAAACAGGATAAAAAATAAATCTGAGGGACCTTCATGCTAACCTGTGCTTCTCTGTTTTTGTTGGTACTATCTAAAACTATTGGAACAACAAGGCCAATTCAACTGACAGATGAATATGACAAGGGTGTTTAGAATTTCAGCTTTTATTTCCTGGTATTAATATCTACATGTGTTAAATGATATGGAACATAGCACATTTTGTACCAGACCACCCAATTTGTAGGTGAGCAAAAAATATTGGAATATGTGACTGGCAGGTATTACTTGTTACCCAGGTGTGTCCTGTTAGACTGATTGTTTACACAATAAATAGCTCTGATCATCTACTTTAGCCTTCAGTTTCACCTGTCAAGAAAAGACTATGTTTGTTGTTAAAAAGGATAAGCCAACATGAAGATCAGAGAGATGTCTATGGGAGAAAAGCAAACCATTTTGAGAAAAGGGGAAAATCTGTACTGAGCAACAGACAGATTGGAATTCGCAAAGAAATACCGAGATGAGGCACAGAAGTTCTGAAACCAAGATTAACCTCTAACAAAGTGAAGGACAATTTCGTGGAGAAAGAAAGGATTGGCTAATGATCCAAAACATAGAAGCTCATCTGTGAAACTTGAAACCATGAAGCTTACATGGCTGCTTCTGAAACATTCTCACTAGTCTTTCTTGATGAGGTAATTCATGATGGTAGCAACAGAATAATTTCAAAGGTTTACAGAAATACGTTTTCTGCCAATTTACAGAGAAATGCATCCAAATTAATCGGGAGGAACTTCATCATGCAGCAAGACAATGATCCAAAACACACTGCCAACACAACAAAGGACTTTATCAGGGGGGAAGGTGGAAGGTTTTAGACTGGCCAAGTCAATCACCAGACCTTAACCCAGTTGAACATGCATTGAACCCCCCGAAGAGGAGACTGAAGAGAGAACCCTCCTGAAACAAACTGAAAGAAAGAAGCTGCGGTAAAAATATGGAAAAGCATCATAAAGAAGAAATCAACAATTTGGTGATGGCAGTGGGTCACAGGCTTTATACGTTCCGATAGTTTCGGTGGGGACTGTATGTGCATCCACTTGTTTAACCCAATTTTTTCCACACTACTGCCTACTGTCTTTATCTATCACCATTACAGCCTGTTGTTCAGGGGATTGGAGCAACATGAACATCAGCTCTCATGCCACACACACACCAATCAGCCTGAGGACACTCATTCTCCCCAAAACACACCGCATAAAAGCACCAGGACATCTGCACACAGGCCCAGTTTACAGCAGGTTTTTGGGATTAGGAAAGGAGCCATATTCATGTCTAAGTGCTCTGAGTAAAGCCTTCACTAATCCCAGTAGTCGAGCGAACGTTGTGTGGAGCTAACCTACTAGCACGCCATGGCAAAGCTCTTGCTTATGTTTTTGCCCTAGCTGTGGGGCATATATACTTTGACACAATTTTGTGAACATTACCCGGCAAAAACAGATTAAAGCCCAGCGTTACATACAGCCCAGTGCTATACTGAACCATATGCTAGCACCTAATATGCTAATCTCCTCAACATTTTTGTCTTGGAATCAAATAAGAGCACATATGCAAACTTTTAAATAAATAAATAAATAAAAACATGTAGTGCCAGAGTAAAAGCTGTTTGGCTCCAAAACCCTCATGGCACCAAAATGAAAATAGCAACTAGACTAATAAATATATATTATAAATATATGAGGTGTTATTGCATCTTCTCTTGCTGCCTCTGGTATTTCTGAATTGTCTTTACTTTTGATATTGGAAAGAAAAGGTTCTTTAAGTGCATTATCCACCCTGGCAAGCGAGCATTAAATTACATTATTGTGTCAGGAAACCTGGCTTTTCTGACATAACATTATTACTAAGACTACATTCGAGATTTAGATTTATGTGATTACACGATTTAAAAACAATTTCTGTCTTTATTATTTCAAACGGAGGACACACAAACAATGAAAACACTGAAACAAAATACATTTGGCGATATGCATCAAATGAATGATCTGCCGGAATATTCTCTCTTTTTATGGAGAGTAGAGGATTCCGCTTGTTCGTGCTCTTATTTGTGACCTTTCTTATTACTAGCATTCAGCTAAAAAATACATTACTAACTGCTGAAATTACTCGTTTTAATGATTGAATTTGTTTATTACTTGTTAGTCCATTAAAAAAACATCTTTACTTGACTATTTTACCTCAAAATGCTATTGCGTCTAGCAGTGACCAAGCTACTAGCTATCATGGTGTTCAGTTGATACTATCCAGTAATGTTTTATTTTGTTTGATATTGTGACTTTATCTAAGTATATAAAGGTATCTGAATATCTTTACAGCATTCCTTTAATGGCAGATCTTCACTATGTAAATATGAACATGCAACACGTTTCCAGCATTTGTGGGAACTTTAGCTAGCACGTGATGTAAAAGCTAGCTATCTAAGCCGACCTACTTTGACAACTACCTTTTTTACATTTTTTATTTCTCTCTTTAAGCTAATGTTCTTCTTTTTCAGAAGGTAGCCATGTATATTAGTGTAGGCAGCTGTAAAACTATCTCATGTGAGCTGGCAAACTTTTTAATACACAGTATGTGAGCTAAATCCAAGGAAAATTGCTTTTTAATAGCAAAAGTCCTGGGCTCTGGCGTTTCAAACTTCGCCTTCCTCTCTCTATTACAGACTGCACACACTGCGAAAGTCAATCGTTTCTGATTTTACTAGTTTAAATCTAATATAGCTCACTAGCTACTGAAGCTCTCATAATTAGCTCACTTGCTCTGAGACATTCGCTCTCAGATAGGCCCCATTCCATATTAACATTAATGATCTTCTATTAACATTTGCATTTTTGGTGTAGCAGCATACTGTACGTTCTTAATGTTAGTGTTAGCAGCACAGCTTTGCCTTGATTGTGCCTGGCCACAGGAGAGCGATGTGCATAGTTCTGCCCTCTGCTAATACACACTGCAAATGCTCCTAGGTCATAGATGTGTGTGGGTGTGTGGGTGGGTGGCTCATGACCGTTGAGGCATGTTACGAATGAAAGTCATCTCACGCATTACCATAGGCCATTATAATGCGCGATTGTGCCTGCATGTTTATTAGCCCTCTCCTCCATTAGCGCTGGTAATAGGAGCCTCTTCAACATCACAAGTATCAGTAGAATTAGTTTAATTAGCATCGTTTTGCACGCAGTGGTTCCCCTGTGGCTGGAGGTGAGAGTGTGGATGTGTTTGTGTATGTATATGTGGATGTGTGTGTAGGTGAGTCGTGGGTGCGTTGGAAGCAAGGAGGGAAGAGATCTCTCTCTCTCCGTGTGTGTGTGTGTGTTGAAGGTGGCCATGGTGTTCTGAGAGAGCTGGGCAGAGGAGGAGGGGCGGCATGGAGGCAGGCACGGTTTGGGGAAGGCATGACGCAATCCACAAAAAGAGAGGGAGAGAGAGAGAGGAAGGGGGTGGGCACTCTGGTCAAACAGAGCCATCTACTGGCCACTTAGTGAGGACGTTTATGTGAACGAGAGCGGGAAAGGATAATCGTGGGGGAGTAAAACATACATCAGACAAAGCAGTGTTATTTTTACTGGACTCTTATTTAGTCCTGTGCCTTGTTAGTCCATCTCTGTCAGTTTCAATATCTGACCACAGAACTACTGTTGCCTGGATATTTTGGACTGGAGGACTGTTTCCTGTCTCACTGTTGACAACACCACTGCTGCAACTTAAATGCTCATACCACCATGTCACGGAATGATGCACCACCCGAATAGTTTTTGCTCACAGGGGGTCCACTGGTCTTTTTTATTATTATTATTGTTGGAGGGAGTAGAGAGGAGTGGAGATATTGTGCATAGCATTACATTTAGTAATTGTACACCTACAAAGATGTTGGATTCACCAGAGAAAATGGCCAATGAGTGTATATACAAGGACGCTGTGGAGAATAAACTGGCCATTGAGTGGCTAATTACACTATAAACTGGAGGAGTTAACTGAAAACAGAATTTGACTTTTAAATGTAATGGTTACTCAATATCGGGTGTCTTTATATCCCAGAGAAACTCTGTTGGTTATCAAGCTGAGAGGAACTGGTACTGGATGGATCCAGGTGTCCATATCTGTCGGTCCAAATGAAGGTGTTGCCAGAGTGCCTGTCGGTCCAAATGGAAAAGGTGTGCCTGTCAGTCTAAGTGAAGTAGTCGCTGTGTTTGTGGCTACCAGAACTAGTGAAGGAGGCATGTCCTTAATTTACTCAGTCTCAGAGAAGGTGTGGCCTCTCTTCCTGTCAGTCTCTGAGAAGAAGGCATGGCCTTTGAATATGTCTATCACACTGAAGGAGGCATGACATTTGTGCCTGTCAGAACCAGTGAACTAGACATGGCCAGTGTGATGGAGGTATGGCCTCTGTCCCTGTCAGTCCGAGTGATAATGAGTCTTTATTGTACCACATACCACAGCATGTCAGGAAGCTGGGTGTGGTTTCTATTCCTGTCAGTCCCAGTGATGGAGGTGTGGGCTCTGTGCCTGTCAGTCCCAGTGATAGAGGTGTGGCCTCCGTCCCTGTCAGTCCCAGTGATGGAGGTGTGGCCTCCGTCCCTGTCAGTCCCGGTGATAGAGGTGCGGTCTCTGTCCCTGTCAATCTCTGTAATGGAGGTGTGGCCTCCGTCCCTGTCAGTCCCAGTGATAGAGGTGTGGCCTCCATCCCTGTCAGTCCCTGTGATAGAGGTGTGGCCTCTGTCCCTGTCAGTCCTTGTGATAGTGGTGTGGTCTCTGTCCCTGTCAGTCCCTGTGATAGAGGTGTGATCTCTGTCCCTGTTAGTCCCTGTGATAGAGGTGTGACCTCTGTTCCTGTCAGTCCCTGTGATAGAGGTGTGACCTCTGTTCCTGTCAGTCCCTGTGATAGTGGTGTGACCTCTGTTCCTGTCAGTCCCTGTGATGGAGGTGTCATGACCATCCCTGTCAGTCCCAGTGATAGAGGTGTGGCTTCCGTCCGTGTCAGTCCCAGTGATAGAGGTGTGGCCTCCGTCCCTGTCACTCTCTGTGATGGAGGTGTGGTCTCTTTTCCTGATAGTCCCAGTGATGGAGGTGTGGCCTCTGTCCATGTCAGTCCCAGTGATAGAGACAAGACATTGTTTTGCCTTTCCTGAGTGTGGGTTTTAGTAAAAGTCACAGAACGCTGAGACCAATGGATTTGAACGAGTTGGAGAAATGTAATTATCAATCTCCCATGGGTGTCAGTGTCAGGTAAATATAGCTCTTGTGCATGATAACGGTGAATAAACACATTAGTCACAGAGCTCCACTCATAAACACATCACTGCAAATTTGTTCCAGAACTAAAGGCAACAATCAAAGCCTTATTGGCCATCAACAATAACAAACAAACAATAACAAATATTCAATGTTCCAAATAAAATACACAAGCATGAGATAAGAGTAGCATCTTATTACTGTTATGCAGAGAATAGAATATTGTACCGAGTCGATGGAGGATAGTGCACATGTCAGCAATAATGGTTTTGTTAGCGCAATGGATTTCTGATTAAAAGTGAAACTTGTGAGTCTGCCTCATGCTAGCGCACGTTTACACCATGCGTCCTCCACTATATCCATTTTTAAAAAGCTTATATGGATTGAAACAGCGCTTAAAGTAAAGCCTTTGAGAGAAGTAGGAGAGATGAACTGCTGATGTGTTGTATTTTCTCATATCATTTGTGCTTTTGTCTTCACAGATGAAGCAATAATCAGCATATGCATCTCTCAGAAAATGTTCACCATTTTGTCTCTTTGTCTCTCTCGCTCTCATTTACTGTTGTTTATCAGTGTTTGAGGGAGAACAACACATCTCGCTTGTACACACAGACATACACACAGACACAGAAACACACACACTGGCAGTATGAATGACCTGCAGGCAGGTATATATGAGTTTGTGGATTATATTATTCACAATGAGGCCATGGGGAGCCATGACTCACTCGCACAATTACAATGCTCTCTTTTTCCCCATATGATCACTATCTCTCACTACAGCTTTCCTGTCGCGCTTTCTTTATCCGTCTCTTTGTCATTCAAAGCAGCAAATAGACGGCCGTGTCATAATCAAAGCTGCCATTATGAAACGCTTGTGTGTGTGTGTGTGTGTGTCTGCAGCCTGCAGCAGTGCTCCCATCAACATGCAAGTTCAGCCTCTGAACAAAACAGCCCTGGTGGTGCGATGGTCTCGGCCCGAGATCACCTACGACCCGCCCATCATCAGCTACCTCATCTCCTACAGCTGGACCCGAAACGACGAGGAGTACGAGGAGACGTACGTCAAAGGCAGCGACCAAAAGCTGGTGAGCCACGGTGTTCATTTTTTCGATGGAAAAACTACTATTTAAAAAAAAAAAAAACTTTCTCAAGCAGTAGCTTAATAATAAAAATATTTCATTTTTCTCCACGAATAAAAATGAGAAATGTCAGTAACGGTCAATTGGACAAAGGTTAAACATGTTTCCCTTATCTTCACACACGCTCACTTTCCAAAAGCAATTATAGAAGTGAATTAATTAAAACGGGTTGTGTAAGGATGTACCAATGCGTGAATAGTTGAGAGGAATTAGAACTGGTTCCTGGATGTATTTTATTTCATTTATATCAAGTTGGAAAACGCATATTCTAATTCTCCAGTCGAATACACAATGAGAAAACGGATCATGAAATAACGCTGAGGACCTGGGGGAAGTGTAAGGTTGCTCTGGTGAGTCCTTGAGAGTGCATATTGTAGCATATCTCACTCCTCACTTTTTATTCCTCATTTCTGTATTTACCTATATCCTAATAACTCTCGACTATTCACGCATCGGTACATCCTGTTATTTCGTTTGTCGGAGCGCAGGGACGTTTCTGTCCGCCAATAACGCCGCTTTTCACCGCACACGACCTCCGGATGCGACGCTTGTAATTTTCCCCCTAGTGGCCATCGTTTTTTTCAAATCTGTAGCGCGCATAAAAAAACCATGAAATAGAAAAATGTTGATCGTTTACTTTGTGCATATAGTTTTCACAAATAGTTGGTCTCGGTAATGCTAACTAGCTAACGTCATCTAGGTTTCCACGACCAAATGCATGTAAATAAAGACATGACAAGGAATTAACTAAATATCATGTTAATAAAATATGAGTAACATTTAAAGAATATGTAGGGATTTAATAACTGCACATATTTTCTGGTTGCACTTATCCAGTCTAGTAGAATAACTTTTCGACATGGCCGCAGTCTCGATCGGATCCAGACGTTTCGCATTGTCAGACAGTCTCCGCGTGATGTGTGACTGAACAGGAATGACTTGTAGTTTGGTGTGTGTCATCTGTCTGAAGCAGTGAAAAGGCGAGCTAAGCGTTTGTTAAGGTTGCCATGTACAGTATATGTTTAGCAGATGAGGAAAACCTGGCATACGTCACTGTAGCTGAATCTCTGGTCAAAATCTCCAATAACTTACTTTGGCACCTGAACTTGAAGAAACCACAGACCTTATTTCACTTAAACACGAACGCAGATGTTATGCATAAACATGTCTAAAACCTTGCCAGGTAAGTGTGATTTCCTCATACAGTGAACGTCACGCTTTCATCAAGTTAATGGACAGCTACGCGCCTTATCGAAATGGACATAAACCTCATCGATTTAGTTTGGAATCAAAACCGGAATGTCAAAGTGTCCGTAATGCTCACGACGTAATCTTTAAATGCAATATTCTCCCTTTTTGCCTGTTGGGGATTTTAAAATGCGAAAACTTTACTTGTTATCGAGAGATACGTGCAAAAGAGAAACCTATTTCAGCTCAGGAAAGTTTTCAGAACTGTATGTAGTAAGAACTGTATCGAGTGGCATGTATAAGTTGTGGAAAATGAAAAGTCCTGAAGTGATATTATTTGATTAAATCAGTTGCCAATTTTAAATTCACTTTACGTTCTCTCTTCGGCATGATTTCATTTAGGAGAGAGTTTCAGGAACACAAGGTCCTTAAGCCAAGCTCGGCAAGTTCTGCTTTTTGTGTGTATTTGTGTATTAACCTCATATACATCTACATTATATCTTCCAACTGTACCACAGATCAATGACTTAATGCTGCTTATGCTGAGCCGCTCCACTTTGATGCCATTAATCTTGCGTTCGCCGCTGCTATAGAATAAATTAGAATAATGCAGACCTTATAGGCATTCGGGCGCTAATACAGTATTCATCCTGCTTCTCTCCGTCCCCGTTATCTTTGAAGTAGCACATTAGGTGCATACACAATAACCCGCTCCCACCTGCGGCCACACCTGTAGTCATTTGGGTGCTGCTGTAATTATCCGATGAAGCGTACTCTCTCTCTCTCTCTCTCTCTCTCTCTCGCCTCTGTAGAGCTAAAAAGCTTCGATCGGTCCAGCTGCGGCGTATCGAGTACATTTCTGGACATTAGCGAGGAAGGGGTCTCGGCAGGAGCAGCTGACCTTGATGTTCTGCTTTTGGAAATACTAATGCAGCATTCGCAGGCCTCCAAGCACTTAAGAAGAGCGTCTGGGTTTTACGTCTCTCTGCACGAGGTTTTATTTTGTAACGGTCGGAGGGAGGGGGACTGGAGTTAATAAGGGGATGTGATTGCCGATTCCCTGCTTGAGGGTGATGAGAGGTAGAAATGTTTTTTTTTTCTTTCTTTCTTAAGCTTTCCTCTACATGATCGGTAATGAAATCACAAGTGCCATGGAGGCCTTCTCCCCATCCACATCTGCCCACAATTCACATCCCTTCTGTTGCTCTGCCACTCTCCCACTCTCTCTCATGCTCTCGCTCTCTCTCTCTCTTTCCTTTTCAGAGCTTCATTTCCATTTTTATTCTCAATTTCCTCCCAAGACACTACAGTTATCTGGGTCACATTAGGGACCGCTGTGGCTTTATGATGGGGGGCTGTGGGGGGGTCTTCTACCAAATCAACAGAGAATCCACTCAAGACCTGACGGCTTTTCCAGCACCGTCGCATGAGGTGGATAAGCCGATTTTAGAAGAGGAAGAAGGGAAAAAAACAGCCTCTTTAGCGGTGTTAAATCGTGCAGGACGGGCACGGAGCAGAACAGGAGGGGGGAGATGAACAGAAATTGTCTGATATGAGATTTGGATGAAGTTCGTATCCTCAGTACGGCGGTGTACACTTGTGGTCACTGATCTTACGTGATGAGAAGTCACGTTTTAGTGTTGAGTGGTTTGGAACAGGGACACTACAGGAAGAAGGAATAATGGTTGATGAAAGACTTAATAATAAGGCTGTGCAGTTATAGGCAAATAATCAACTATAATAACCACGTCCTGAAATTTGATTCATCTCATTCCATAGCAGCGTCAACACTTTACAATATTTTATTATTACAGAACATCTGTGAAACAAGTTGGGTTCTGTTATCACTCACATTATAGCTAGTTAAAGTTAATAAGACCAAAACAAGCATGCCACGTTACAGAGAAATCAGAAAGAGGACTTTCCTGTTTTATGACTTTTACAGTTCACTGACACTGGAGACTCCTTCTATGAGAAAACTGTACTATACCAACAATTACGTGTATCCTTTTGTTAAATAACCGCACTTTTTAAAAAAGTTATTACTTTTTTTTTATTATTACATTAAAATCGAGCATTTGCTGAAAATATTATTTCCCCAAAAACAGTATCCATGCAAGGTCACGCTGTATAGACTGATAAACTGCTGTTCTGATCGTGAAAACCTTACTTTTATACATTGATCTGTGTTCCTCCTGAAAGGTCACATGACCAGATAAGCAAACATTTGCATTGATGCTAAGCTTAGCCAGGCAATGAAATTTTGCAAAGACACTATTAGCTCATCCATAATGCTGGAATTCCCCAGAAATCTTACAGAGGAAAAGGAGTACATCGTATCAATCTTCTAATTCGGATCGAATCGGATATACTTTAGAATTATTCGAATTTTCTAGTAAAATCCACCAAACAGCATGACCCATTGGAGGTTGTCTTCCATGAACTTGAATTACATTGTTTTACCGATCATTATGAGTGAGGTATTTACTCACCTGGGATGCTCTACTCTCTTAATTCAGGATCTGTTCTTCTCCTATCTAAATTCATGAAACATTTTATTAGTATTAAATAATTCATGTGACATGGGCGAAGCTCAAATATTCACAGTGTGTGGTGTGTAAATGAGCATTCCCCAGTTCATGTTTGCTGAAAATATGAGTTAATTGTCCTGAAACGTCTGAGTGTGTAAATGAACGGCCCACTTAGTGTGGGGTCCGCTCCATCTCTCCCTCTCTCTCTCTCACTCACTTACTCACTCACTCACTCACTGAAGCTCTAAGGGGGCAATGAATGCTACATGAATTGAGGGAGACAGATGGAAAGAAAGCACTAGTGATGTGTGATAAAGATTTGGAAAAATTCTAAGACTTTCTGATCATGCTTACAGTGCCTTGCAAAAGTATTCGGCCCCCTTGAACTTTTCAACCTTTTGCCACATTTCAGGCTTCAAACATAAAGATATAAAATTTTATTTTTTGTGAAGAATCACCAACAAGTGGGACACAATTGTGAAGTGGAATGAAATCTATTGGATATTTTAAACTTTTTTAACAAATAAAAAACTGAAAAGTGGTGTGTGCAAAATTATTCGGCCCCTTTACTTTCAGTGCAGCAAACTCACCCCAGAAGTTCAGCGAGGATCTCTGAATGATCCAATGTTGTCCTAAATGACTGATGGTGATAAATAGAATCCACCTGTGTGTAATCAAGTCTCTGTATAAATGCACCTGCTCTGTGATAGTCTCAGGGTTCTGTTGAAAGCGCAGAGAGCATCATGAAGACCAAGGAACACACCAGGCAGGTCCGTAATACTGTTGTGGAGAAGTTTAAAGCCGGATTTGGATGCAAAAAGATTTCCCAAGCTTTAAACATCCCAAGGATCACTGTGCAAGCGATCATTTTGAAATGGAAGGAGTATCAGACCACTGCAAATCTACCAAGACCTGGCCGTCCCTCTAAACTTTCAGCTCAGACAAGGAGAAGACTGATCAGAGATGCAGCCAAGATGCCCATGATCACTCTGGACGAACTGCAGAGAACTACAGCTGAGGTGGGAGAGTCTGTCCATAGGACAACAATCAGTCGTACACTGCACAAATCTGGCCTTTATGGAAGAGTGGCAAGAAGAAAGCCATTTCTCAAAGATATCCATAAAAAGTCTCGTCTAAAGTTTGCCACAAGCCACCTGGGAGACACACCAAACATGTGGAAGAAGGTGCTCTGGTCAGATGAAACCAAAATCGAACTTTTTGCCCACAATGCAAAACGATATGTTTGGCGTAAAAGCAACACAGCTCATCACCCTCAACACACCATCCCCACTGTCAAACATGGTGGTGGCAGCATCATGGTTTGGGCCTGCTTTTCTTCAGCAGGGACAGGGAAGATGGTTAAAATTGAGGGGAAGATGGATGCAGCCAAATACAGGACCATTCTGGATGAAAACCTGTTGGAGTCTGCAAAAGACCTGAAACTGGGACGGAGATTTATCTTCCAACAAGACAATGATCCCAAACATACAGCAAAATCTACAAAGGAATGGTTCACAAATAAACGTATCCAGGTGTTAGAATGGCCAAGTCAAAGTCCAGACCTGAATCCAATCGAGAATCTGTGGAAAGAGCTGAAAACTGCTGTTCTGACACAGCCTCCATCCAACCTCACTGAGCTCGAGCTGTTTTGCAAGGAAGAATGGGCAAGAATTTCAGTCTCTCGATGTGCAAAACTGATAGAGACATACCCAAGCGACTTGCAGGTGTATCGCAGCAAAAGGTGGCTCTACAAAGTATTAACCCAAGGGGGTCGAATAATTTTGCACGCCCCACTTTTCATTTTTTTATTAGTTAAAAAAGTTTCAAAAATCCAATAGATTTCGTTCCACTTCACAATTGTGTCCCACTTGTTGGTGATTTTTCACAAAAAATAAAAATTTTATATCTTTATGTTTGAAGCCTGAAATGTGGCAAAAGGTTGAAAAGTTCAAGGGGGCCGAATACTTTCGCAAGGCACTGTAGATGCTATCCCATTGGCTGAAATCTACCATGTGGCTACATATACTGCTTGGACAAAAGTCATGTAGTTTCACGTGAGCTTGAAATAAATTAGCCAGCTAGTGTGTAACTGTGACAGGAGCATGTTAGCTAAACATAAACAGCTACCTAGACAATAGTGCCATAAAATTGGAAACAAAAAGTAGAGAGCACGTTCGCCTCCGACCTTCAGGGTTGGGGGTTCGATTCCCACCATGGCCCTGTGTGCGGAGAGTTTGCATGTTCTCCCCGTGCTGCGGGGGTTTCCTCCGGGTACTCCGGTTTCCTCCCCCAGTCCAAAGACATGCATGGTAGGCTGATTGGCGTGTCTAAAGTGTCCGGAGTGTATGAATGGGTGTGAGTGTGTATGTGATTGTGCCCTGCGATGGATTGGCACCCTGTCCAGAGTGTACCCCGCCTTGTGCCCGAAGCTCCCTGGGATAGACTCCAGGTTCCCCGTGAACCTGAAAAGGAGTAAGCGGGATAGAAGATGGATGGATGGATGGATGGAAGTAGAGAGCTGACCACCATTACTCCAAGGGATTGTTATTCGTATAGTTGCAATAAAAATTATTCAAACCTCATTGCAAATCAGGTTTATTGTCAAAATTTACAGATTTCAGCTGTAAATTGCAATGAACAAATCAAACAAAAGCAATTTAAATAGCTCAACACAAAAATAAAACTTAAAATGATTTCTCCAGTTTCAAAATTATTCAACCCCCTGAATTGAATCCCTCACAACAGTGGAGAACAGCTGTTGTCTCAAGCACACCTGATACAACTTATCAAGGGCTTCATTAGTTCATCAGGTGTGCTTAAGCTGGAACACGTGAAATTTCTGAACTGGCTAGGGGCAGAAAATATATGAAATACCTGGAGTGGGCAGAAAAAGGAAGCTATCAACAACTGCATCCAGATTTCTGAGGAAGGCAGATTGTGAAAAACCCTCAAGTGACTGCAGCAAGGCACTGAGGTTTGAGTGAGCATAGTTAGGCGTGTACTAAACACAGAAGGTTTCCATGCCTGAACTCCAAGATGTACGTCACAACTGACCCAAAAGCACAAGAAAAGTTGCTCAAAATCATATAAATAAGAGGTTTTGGGATTGTGTTCTGATGAGCAATTAAACAAAACTGGAACTTTTCTGCACAATGGGTCAGCAGTATATCTGGAGGAAGAAGAATGAAGAAAGAACACTCTGTCCACAGTCAAGCATGGTGGTGGCGCGGTGATGTTCTGGTGCTGCTTTGCATCCTCTGGCTCTGGAAACCTGCAACGAGTGGAAGACAAGATGGATTCATTGAAGTATCAGGAAATCCTATGAGAAAACGTCAAGCCGTCTGTGAGGAAGCTGAAGCTTGGGCATCATTGGACTTTCCAGGACAATGATCCCAAGCATACCTCAAATTCCACCAAGGCATGGTTGCAGAAGAACTTCTGGAAGATTCTACAGGGCCGTCACAGTCACCTGACTAGAACCCCATAGAAAATCTCTGGTCTGATTTGAAGAAGGCGGTTGCAGCACACAAACCCAAGAATATTACTGAACTGGAGGTCATTGCTCATGAGGAATGGGATAAGATTCCTCAGGAACGCTGCCAGAAGCTCTGCATCTCGTTTGCAGCAGGACATAACAGCAAAATTGTGCTCTACTTAGTACTAAAGATGCTTCCCATGAATTGGTAGAATAATTTTGAGACTGGAGAAATCATTATAAGTTGCATTTTCAGTTGATCTTGGGGAAACCACTTGAAGCATTCGTCGTGTTGAACTATTTCAATTGATTTTGTTTGATTTGTTCATTGCAAACAGCCGAAAGTCTAAATGTTGACAATAAACCTGATTTGCACTGGGGGTCGAATCATTTTGATTGCAACTGTAAATAGCTGTGTCAGTACCCTCTGTCCCTCTGTTATAATTAAGTACTAAGTCTAAATAGTACTGCGTTGTCTAAACATTAAATCCCACATAGAGCTCTGTAACACTAACTCATTAGGGCATGATGAGGAAATTTGAACCTGTTCTTGAAGATCGGAAACAAAACAGGGTTTTTTTCCCGATTCTCGAGGTGTAGAGCAGACCTCGAAATGCTACACATCTTTAAAGAACATACCAGGTGAAAATTTTTTTGATAAAATGATAAATGCTGCGTGCATGTTAGCTTGTTGCGCCTATCCTCCTTTTGTGCTGTGAATCAAATGCACCCTGTGCCTGTGTGAAGATAACACGCTCACATCACACACGCCTCTTACAGGAAGTGCTCCCCTGCTCTGCCTCAGAGCCCCGGGAGAGCCCAACACTGCGCTTATTTCAAGCGTGTATACATGTGTGTGTGTGTGTGTGTCTGTGTGTTTCAGGAAGCCGTTATCAAGCCAGTTTCACCAGACGTGCTGTATCTCTTCCGAGTCCAGGCAGTGTGCTTGAACGACAAACGCAGCGACTTCAGTCAGAGCATGCTGTTCCGAGGTAAATGCGCTCGAGCACGCACACACACACACACACACACACGTGCACGTTTGTGCTCTTACACTCTATCTGTTCGTCACATCCATGTGTTTGCTTTGTCATTGCAGCAAATACAACCAGGATATTCGAAGGGACGAGGATAGTGAAAACAGGAATGGTAGGTCCATCTCTGTACAGCAGGTGGCAGCCGTGTCTCCCTGTTTATTACACTTACACACGTTGATGAATTTACGGTTTCCCAACCAGGAGTTTGAGGTCAAATTAACTTAAAATATATAACATGTAACCATGCGTGATATGTTCCATACAAAGTAACTGAAATGCCATATGTTGAACCTAGAAATATTAATAACACATCCCAATTTAAAGGAATACTCTAGTCTTGTTGTTTTTTTTGGTTTTTTTTATCCGATTCTCTATCCATTGCACCGGAGTGTATGGCCAACTACAATGGACGGTCATTTCGACGTTTCCCTCTACTGAGAAAAGAAATGAAGGCTTTTGTGCATTTGTTTGACAGCCTTAACAACCACCCTTAGACTTCCATTATAAAATACTGTTGTGTACACAGGAATCGCTTAGTTTTTCAGTACACGGAAACCGGTCCAAACGCGTGTCTGTGGTAACTGATACACGATAACACGACACATGGTAGAAATTAGGTTTGAACGATCTCGTGTTCCTTTAACATGTGGCTAAAAACAACTTCATCTTTAGAACGGTGTAAAATCAGTCAAAATGTACAGATGCATTATTAATAAAAGAAAATCACAGGCAGCGAAATGTCCAAGCACAAGCGAGTTAATAAAAATAGCACATAGGACATTTTAATAATCATTTTTATCATGATAATTATATTAATAGTTCACCTATTGAAATAAAAAGGGGGGGGGGGTATGTGAAGATATTGTTGCATTTATTGAATTCATATAAAGGTTTCGATTAATGTTAGTTAATATTTAATTAGCTTCTTAAGTTATATAATGTAATCTGAAGAGGTTCCGGTGATAAAAAGGTTTGGGAACTCCAGCTCTGTTATCTGTATTTAAACTTGTGTATTTTAAGGCTTTTGCTCTCCCACACACGTACTTACTCTCCGCCATCAATCCCTGTTAGCCAACGGTGTCTCCAGCATCGTCGGCTGACATGGCTCCCATTAGCTCCGGCTCATCCACCTGGACCTCCTCGGGCCTGCCCTTTTCCTTCGTCTCTATGGCGACTGGCATCGGCCCCTCCTCCAGCGGTAGCCAGGCGACGGTGGCATCCGTGGTAACCAGCACACTCCTGGCAGGGCTGGGCTTCAGCGGCGGCGTCATCTCCTCCTTCCCCAGCTCGGCTTGGCCCAGTCTCCGCCCCCCAAGTCAGACCCCACCCACCACAGCCGAACAGGCTCCTCCCACCACCACCCCTGAAAATGGCCAGAACCAAGGCTCGGACGACAACACCGGAGGAGAAAAGACCGTCAAGGCCGAAGGTGAGGAAGGTGAGAGGGACGGCGAGGAAGAGGAAGAAAAAGATGAAGAAGAAGATAAAGGAGCGGAGGGCAAAACCGTGAAGAACGCCCCAGATGACGTTCAGACGCAGGTGAACAGTTCAGCAGACCAAGAGCCTCCCACAACAGCACCCGACTCCACTGCCAAGGAGAAAGGAAGGAGAGAGAAGGAGGAGGAGGACAGAACAACGCCATCCAGTGTACCACAGGACACAGAGACAGAGAAGACAGAAGACGAGGAGGAATCCAACGTGACCCCCAGCACAGAGCCTGGGATTGTGGGGAATGACAGTGTGGTGCTCCCGGCCCCAGAAGCCCCTCCGAAGGGTGGAAAAGGCAGCATGGGGGACAGGAGTCAGTGGCCCTTCTCCTTTCATACAGGTGAGTTTCAAAGCAGGACGAGCTCACTAGCGCCATCTAGTGGAGTACAAGAGAGACACACGTAACATACCTGACCTACACAGTCAGTTTTAGTGTGTGTTTGTGGCACCATAAGCACTTATTAAGTGGAGGCACATATCTTTATAATATCAGTGAATAGATTGTTAATTTAGCTTTGTTGGTTTATATTCTGATTAGGAAAGACATAGAGAATAGTGAAGAGGTGTGAGTAAGTCATATGTGGTCAAATACTCACTGAAAACAATTTGGAAATGATCTATTGATGAGACAAGGAAGCAGGAAGTAAAACCCAAACATGGTGCTGGTGCCATGGCAGCCATAACATGGAAAAAGTAATAGTGAAATGGAGAGAAATTATTATCATTGTTATTAGGTGAAGCTGTAAATGAAATGCAAAGAGCACCAAAAAGCAAAGAGAGACAGCGCTCAATAAAGTGTTACATAATTATCTAAATAACTTTATTATTATAGTTAATAACGACGTCTTTTTTTTTATGTCGGCCCAAATATCCAGAATACGTTTCTTTAGCGCTAGAGCTGTCCTAAATAATGGAGATTGCAAGCTAAAACACACAGCAAGTTCAGTTCCCATTTTGAACTCGGGTCGAGTCCGAGTCTTATCATTTTCTCATTTTTGAAAGGGTTTGTTGCAAACGACAGAAAAATGGAAGACAAGATGTAAACAGTGCAGATAAAGCATGAACACAGTGATGAACCTAGCAGGCATCATTGTCAAATATTTCTGGTGTTCTGTTTAAGAAATTATTCTTTTTAATATATATATATATATATATTTAAGGTTAGATCAATTAGACAGTAGCCTAAGAGTTTTGGCTTGAACATGTTGAGTGTAAGCCGTTAGAGCAGCAGTCACACGCACCTACAACACATAAACCAGCAATGACATCAGCAGCTTATCGCCTTCACACGCACGGTATCTCCTCATCCATCCTTTTCCCTCCGTCTCTGTGACGCTGGGGAGACACCGTCCTGGCCTAGTTCTGCAGTCCAGAGAGGATGAGAGGGAACAGTGTCTCAGCTGCAGGGGGGAGGAAAAGAAACTTCTCCATTTTTAGCTCTCTGGCACAGGAGTTATGTTTGGCTCTGCCGTGTGTGCGCGTGTGTGTGTGTGTGTGTGTGCTCACGTTCTCTTCCCTCTCATATACGAGTCCTATTTTTTTGGCTAAAGAGGCAGGGAGCAGACAGCATCAGCAGGTTGTTAGCATAGTGTGTTAGCGTAGTGCTGTAGCAGCAGGGTTTCATGGAGGTCGTGAGGTTTGGGAGCTGCAGCTCTGCAGGGTTCAGGCCCGTCACGGTCGCCTCTGAATCACTAACATGAGCTCCGGGAATGATTCTGCAGTCTGGAGTTCGGGTAGGCTCGCTCTCTCTCTCTCTCTCTCTCTCTCTCTCTCTCTCTCTCTCTGTGTGTGTGTGTGTGTGTGTGTGTGTGTGTGCGAGCGTGCTTAGAAGCTGCATGTATCAGAGAGAGAGAATAAGAAATCATTGTCTCTTGTTTGATAGGTTCAGAGCATCAGTATTAAAATATTCTTTTTCAGATTGCAGACAGGAAAGAATAGTAACAGGGAAAAGGGTGTGTGTGTGTGTGTGTGTGTGTGTGCACGCACGTGTTTATAAGAGTGAATGTGGTGCACGGTAGTGCATGAGTAAACAGGGCAGAGTGCACCCGCACACACACACACACACACACACACACACACGCAGTAGCTACAGAACCAATTGACTGCATGTAGATTTTGAGCAGGTAGCAGTGCTGATAGAAAACTTTTGTAGTGCAAATTGAAAGAATAGTACCAGTAAGATAAAATTGAGATTTATTTCAAATAAATGAATTCTTTTTATTTATTCTTTTTTTTTTATCTTTCTATCCTGTGTATTGTTTGATTGTAGATTATTTTACTCTCTGTCTAATTTGTAATCTTCTATGTAAAGCGTTTATTTAAATAGAGATGATGACGATGATAATAATACTCATTACATCATAACCTTTTCTCAAAACCCACAGAGAGACCATAAAGGATCTAAATTTATATACGATCTCTATCGTGCGCGTTGACATTCCTGAGAATTTCTGACAACGTCAGAGCGTCTGTGATGTACAAATATAACCCCCCCAAAAAAGAAAACAGCATCGAAGGAGGCTGTTAACATCAGAGTGTCGTGTCGGATTTTACATGTTACCTCTGTACATATCATTCCTGTCGTTCTCTACACATCGGTGGCGTCGTGCAGTTCGGCTTTCAGCTCGCAGCACATTCCGTCTTAAAATAAACCAGTGAAAGGTGCTAAAATGTGATTTTGATAAGCACTAGCTGTCTCAGTGGTTACTGTGTCTGTTTAGTGCTGTGTCCGTTGCCATAGAAAGGCCACATTTACAGATGGATGTCTCTGAGGGGAATCTCTTCAAGGTGCTAATACTTAAATGCAGATATACTGTATATATGCAACATAGAAGAGTTCCTTCCTGTGATAAACATTTTATAGCACAGGCAACAGTACTGTTGCTCTGTAAATCCATTTATATATATATATGTGTGTGTGTGTGTGTGTGTGTGTGTGTGTGTGTGTGTGTGTGTGTGTGTGTGTGTGTGTGTGTGTGTGTTTGTCTTTCAGAGCGGACTATAGTCTCCAATATGCGACCAGTTCCCGGTTCAGGCAGGATGGAGTGGATCATTCCTCTAGTAGTGGTGTCCGCTCTCACCTTCCTCTGCCTCATCCTCCTCCTCGCTGTCCTTGTCTACTGGAGGTGAGAGAAAGAAAAAGAGAGGCTTGAGGATGTCTTTTCCCCACATGTGCGCTCATTCAGCCCAGAGTTGAGTTGTACAGTGGTCTAGAAGGCTATTGTAGCTCATAAGTAAGGGTCTAAGAGGTCTAATTCGTCACACACTTGCCTCAAACTTGCATCGGGTTGTTTAACGGAAATCTAGAGAAACAAACTCGGAGCATGTCTCGGCTGAACGACTGCATTTGAGATAAGCCATTTACTGATTGACTGATTCAGATTCATTGATTCACTTTCCAGTTGATTCACTGAATCACTATGTCAGTTTGTGTTTTCTGTCTCTTTCCTACACTTTTGGGCATCTGGTTTGTGTGTGTGTGTGCGCATGAAGATTTAAGAACTAGTCATTTATCATGTTGAGGGTCTTGGAACCTTAACAACACTGTGAGAGCAGGTTATGAGAGTGTATTGTGTAAAATCCAACCCATGTGTGACGGTAAGTAAGATGAAGAGGGTCTGCAGCCTACCCTAAGGACATCGCCGTGGAGATACAAGTGCTATAGAAGCGGTTACCAAGGACCTGTTGTCATGGCCTTCACTCAGGCTTGATGAAGGAGGAGCCTAAAGAGGTTAGCAGAAAGAGAGGGAGAGGGTAGAGAGAAAGATGAAAAAGAGGGGGGGATAGAGTCTGAGAGACAGAAACCGAGGATAGAGAAAGAGTGAGTAAGTGTAGGACAGATTGGAGAGAGAGAGAAAAAGAGAGAGAGATGGAAAAAGACAGTGAGTGAGAGAATAAGACAGATTGGAGGGAGAGAGAGATGGAAAAAGACAGTGAGTGAGAGAGTAAGACAGATTGGAGGGAGAGAGAGATGGAAAAAGACAGAGTGAGACAGATAAGGAGGGAGAGAGAGAGATGGAAAAAGACTGAGTGAGAGAGTAAGACAGATTGGAGGGAGAGAGAGAGATGGAAAAAGACAGTGAGTGAGAGCAAAAGATGGAGAGTGTGTGTGAGTGAGAGAGAGAAAGGATAGAGAGAGCTGCAGAGAAAAAGAGAGTAGAGAAAGACCAAGGATGGAGAGAGAGAGAGAGAGATGGAAGTTAGAGAGAGTGAGACAGACGGAGGAGGATAGAGAGAGAGAGAGAAATCACATTACTTTCACTGTGTGAGATCACATCCACACTTTTAAAGGTGTAGTTTGTCATTTGTGAAAGTTTCTACACTTATCCTAATGACATCATTTCAAAGATGCATTACAAAAATCTGATGTTCAGTATTTCCATGTAATCATGTCTTTTTATTTATTTTTTCTGACCATGAAATGATTCCTGCTCTATCTGGAGCAAAGCTGCTCACCCCATCCCTTTTTCCATTCACAAGGCGTACAGTCATGCGAAAACAATAAGCACACCGCACGGAAATCGTCGGCATATTCGGACAAGCAAACATTAGACCCTCTTCGAAACAGCGCCTGTTAATAAAGGTGATGTTCTCGATCAAATAAAATGGCGGTATTATATTTTCACATGACTGTATGTTGTTTCTACTGAGGTGTTCGGTTGGAGCAAGGTGGACGGCACACTTCTCAGGCAGCAGAAGTCTCTAAACCACACTTTAAAATGGTTTTAGAAGCGTCCGCTCCCTTATTTCTAAGTTTAGAGTTTTTGGACTTCTGCTTTCCCTTGGCACCTTCATTAAGAATAAACAGGAACAAACAAACTTCCTTTCCTCCGTGTCACGAATCTAACAGTTAGCACACACTGCAGAATTGCGACGTTTTAGTCCAAATGAAACAATGTCCTTTTGTTTAAAAATCACACCCTGTACCCACTCAATGTGGAACATAGATTCCCCACATGTCTGAGAGTGCCTAGGGGAAATGCGGAAAAGGCTTTATTTTTGCGAATTAGAACAAGATGTGCTTCTGATCTGTTTCTGTTTCTGGGAATTGATTATCCCTCAGCTGTGTAGTCCATCTCCCAGAAGTGTGTCGTGTGCTCACTGGGTGTTGGTTTGTGTACTAAACAGCTCTGACTCGCATGGCAGCTCGTCTCCAGGTCACAGCTCCCTGCTCCGAGCACACACACACACATCCATCTGCTCACGCTCACTCTCAGCTGGAGACCAGAACCCTCAGTCCATGCACTGGGACGTGTGTGTGTGGATGCATGAGTAAGTACGATGGGGCAATTATGGTTGTGATCTCTCTGCAGATGCAGTCCCACAACACACACACGCACACACACAGCTCTGCGCACACTTACAGAGAGAGATTAGCCTTATTTAACACGACTCTAACTGCTAATGGTCAACTACATGTACACGCCTTAATCACACTATTAACGTCGTGGGAGATTTCACCGCATTTTGTGACAGGACACGTACACACACGGCTGTGCTCAACCGTTTTACAGCAAACGAGAGCACGGCTGCGTCCGAAACCGCGTACTTACCTGCTATATAGTAGGTGAGATACACGTATTTCAGCTACTACATAGAAGGTAAGTACATGGTTTGGGACGCAGCCCACGGCTTCAAGCAGTCGTCTATTTGCATGTACAGCATGACTAATAATTAACTGCACTTGAAGCGTTTGTAGAAATTAAAAATAAAAACACCCAAAACTGTATACGGTACCATAACGATGACGATCTCTATGTCGATACATGAAATTCTGGAGGGAATGACGTGGTGACGTAATGATGTGTGCCGTTAATCGATCTATGTTCTATAACATGTAAAACCTGAACATGAAAGGAATATTCTAAAAGCGGCTCATGTAAACACCTTAATCACAATATTGTCATATTCAGAATAAGGTCGATAATTAGACTATCGTTGTCCATGTAAACATCACTCAGTACGTTTACATGGACAACAATAATCAACTCTTAATCTAATTAGGACCATACTTTGATTAAGAAAAAATTAAACAAAAACACCCAAAACTGTATACGGTACCATAACGTAGACCAACTGTATGTTGATACGTGACATTTTGGAGTGATGTCGAACGGCATGGCGCGGTGACGTAATAACGCGGGCTCTTAATCTAATTATGATCTATAACGTGTTCTAAAAGCGACTCATGTGAACACCTTAATCACATTATTACCTTACTTAGATTAAGGTCAATAATTAGATTACTGCTGTCCAGGTAAATGTAGTCAGTGTTACATAACCCTTAACATCTGCCCCGTTGAAGTCTGGACGCTTTACTGCGCTCTCGTATGAACTGACTAATTGACCGTGTTAGTACTATATTAACATCCTTATTATAACAAAAAGTTCAAACTCGAGTGTTATGTATGATTTCCAGTATTAACTCATTCGAAAAATACGTAATGAGTTTAAATGATTAATAAATTGACATTTGAAATTTCACAAAACGCAGCAGTTAAGCGCAAAGTCAAGTCGGAATCACCTGAAAACTTTCACTCACGAAATCATTTCCAGGAACATAAATACAAAAGCAATGGTATTGGAGGACTTTCTATTTTTTTCATCATATTGTTTTCACAGTTTAAACTGGGGGATAAAACGGTCAGAAGAGCAATGTCAAAGTGAAACGTAATGATTAATGTGTCTGTTTATATTTCATTTCACGTGTTTTTCGGACATGTTTAATACCTCGTTTTCTATTTGTTATTAAATTTCTAACGTTCTATTTTACTGCCAAATTTCATTTGAATTCAAAAGTACTCATAAAAATGTTTTTGAAATGAGGAATAAATAACCCGGGCATTGTTTACATTTCTATTGTTGTATTAATGAAATTAATTGTATTCATTTTTGATGATCTTAATTGTATTAATGATCTCTGACATTTCCAACACCAAAATAGTGTTGAATCTGAATGAAAAGCAAAATGCATATTAAATGTTTTACAGATTGGTTTCCACCCATCTTAAATCACTTGAAGCTTTTAGTTATTATTGTCTCAGCTGTGCAGAAGTATGTGGTATAAGTGTGGTTAGGTTATATTGCGTGAGTGTGTGTGTGTGTGTGTGTGTGTGTGTGTGTGTGAGTGTGTGAGCGTGCTGGCTAAAAGAGGAGTATGTATGAGGCTGCAGCCTCCATGACAGATAAACTTATCAGACTGAGAAAACCATTCTCCAATCCATTACACACACACACTCTCTCTCTCTCTCTCTCTCTCTCTCTCTCTCTCTCTCTCTCTCTGTCCCCCCTGAACATCTATACCTTTGTGTTGTCACTCTTTACATGTCTCTCACTCTTCATCCAGCGCTAGTTCGCTTTCTCTCTCTCTCTCTCTCTCTCTCTCTCTCTCACCCGCCCATTGTCTCAACCCTTTTTGTGTTTCTCCGTCTTTTCTGCTTCTCCGAAAGTGTGTGTGTGTTGAGTTCAGGAGTCTCCTCTGTGGTGTGATGGACAGGGTTGGTCCATACTGAGGACTGCAGCTCTGACGTTAAAAGCCTTCAGGCTGTCAGCGGTTCATTCAGTGGCAGTTGATGAGCTCTTTATCTGCCAAGAGACGCACAGTCGCTCTTTAATGGACAGATTCAGTGCATCAGCAGCAATACTTATATAATCTGTTTACTCCTGAGTTTTGATTCAGCGCTAACGTCTTGGCTTTGTACGAACTAGAGGTTCTTAAATTCTTGAATCGGATTGGTCAGAAAGTCTTGACGCGTGGAAAAGTTCAGTGCGTGGAAAGTTCTGAGGACAGAGAAGTTTGCTCTTTGATGTCTTTTCATTTCTTTCATTAAATGTAGCTAATAATAGATTTTTTTTTTAAACATGACATTGTTCTATAATAAATAAAAGATTGTAATCGTTTGCATTGCTATGGTATAAGAAAAAGAAAACCTTTCAGGTCCGGGTAATCAATGACCATGCTTTCACTGATTATTTTCCCTTAGCACACTCCATTATGTATTTGTAGCAGAATACATATTGATTACAATTTTTATCGTTGTAGCGTTTAAACATCTGATAGCTAAGAGCGACCCTCTTACGTCTCAAGTCACCCAAAAATATTTTGAACACCTTTTTTGTATTGGCAAGAGTTAGACGCTTGACCGAGATTCCCTACAAACGTAATAACTATGTAAATTAGAATTTGCATATTGGAATGTGATAGGCTGTTATAATTTATGACACAATAACACTCGCCTGTAACATGTTCACGACGTTTTTAAAGGAGATTTTAAACTCCAATATTCCTACCAGTGCTGCGGTGAATATTTCCACACTTTGACCAGTTTGCTCACTCGAATCATTTCAACCGGAAGCAAATTTTAATGTCATTTACTGTCCTCTTTTGTGAAGCTGTGTATTTCAATATGCGTCATGAGATGCGCTGTACGCTGTAATACTGATTTCATCTGAATTTCTCATCCTGTTCTGCCCCTTATACAAACCGAGTGAAGTCATCTGACCTTTACTCAGTAAACGATTCATAAATTGTTGAAGCTTTGCAAAGACACATTTCACTGCTCTTAAATCACCCACCACACCGATATCCTGTTTAATATCCTGTAGCAGTTCTACGTGCTAATTAATGCTTGGCTGTGGCTGGGGCTTCCCGTGCCATAGCTTGGCCTTTGTTCAGCAGAGCAGGCGTGTGGAGCACAGAGGCTCTCGACCGTCACGCGTGAATTTCATCACATGAAAGAAATCCTTCCGGAGGGTTCCTGAAGAAAGTTGAAGGCTGGTCTTTCTGGCACGGCTAGGGGCAGGTTAACGTAGTCGCGTTAGACTTTCATTTACTGACCACAAAGTATAGAGAGTACAAAAAGAAAAAAGAAAGGAGTGTCCAGCCAGCAGGGTGTGTGTGGGTGTGTGTGTGTGTGTGTGTGTGTGTGTGTGTGTGTATGACAGAGCAAGCAGCAGGTGTTGGGGGTGGAGGCAGAATGTCGTGCAAAGTTAATCCTATTGAACGGACTTAGGACTGCCTCTCTGTCACCTCCCTGCACTTCAGCAGATCTGAGATCATCTGAGCTGCGCGTCAGGTCAGGGACAGACATGCGAGGCTGTTCCAGGGACGGTGGTTTTTTTGGGGGTTTTTTTATACGTAGATCCTTGTGGCTCTGACCCCAAGAGTTAAACGAGCATGACACAAGAGAGACCCTCCCTCAGTCCTCCTCTTCACTCTCCGTCTCTGTTGTCCTATCAGTCATCAACAGCATGCCAAAGCTTCTGCCTCTCTCCTACGTTTGTCCTCAGATCCCTCGTTTTGTCGGAGGATGAACAGATTGTGTTCTCTCCTGTGTGTGAAGTACAGGTAGGAAGACAAGCCTGCTCTCCTCCATTCAGGACACTTTCTAACTACAACCTGTCTCTGGCTTTCTCTTGTGCCTTCATGCTCTCTCAATATATATATATATATATAGTTTACCGTTTTCTCTGGGAGGTGTTATCAGGGCTGTTTTGTTTCTGTGTGAGCTAAAGAAGCTAAACCAGTTTTCTCACACTCTCCTTTTGGAACTGGAGCAGATTCTTCTTGACACTCGTGGTGTTGTTTTTTTCCGCTGAGAGCTGCATTCGTGAGCGTCGGTGTCTGAGTCTGGGTTTTTCGCCGGATCTGTGTAGACTTAGCACTCTCTGAGGTCTATCATACTGCCATATTGTGTTTGTTTTGGAAAAGGCTTTCTGGAGATAATGTTTCCTACTACTTTCTGAAGTGTGTTTGCATGCAAGTTTGAGTGTGTGTGTGTGTGTGTGTGTGTGTGTGTGTGTATGTGTGTTTAGTTAGTGTTTGGATACGGGTGGAAAGTTCACTTTGATCCTGGTCTCAGTCCTTCACTGCTGTTTGATGATCGATCACCAAAGCGGATGTTACTCACTGTGACTAATCCACACCACACCACAAACTTTTTCCTTTCACTTGAATTTTGGTATCGCTCTATTTGTGTCATGTTCTGTTGTCAAAGAATACATTTATGAGATTATAATTAGGACTTTCTCTTTGCAGGACTTGTGATGTAAGTTAGGGCATGTTTATTTTAGGGTTCATGTGGTGCTGAGATGTTTATTTTAACAGTTGTTAATGAGCTCTCTCTCTCTCTCTCTCTCTCTCTCTCACACACACACACACACACACTCTTTTCTCCATGTGTGTATTAGGAGGTGTTTCCAGACTGCTCATTTCTATGTGGAGGACAGCAGCTCTCCGCGGGTGGTGCCCAATGAGAGTATTCCAGTCATCCCCATCCCAGGTGAGTTTCATGACCACAGTCCTGCTTAAACCATACAATGTGGACGTCTTATTATAAAATGCCTAAACCTATGGTCTGTTTATAAATCATACTTTATAAGCCTGAGTGTGTGTGTGTGTGTGTGTGTGTGTGTGTGTGTGTGTGTCTGGGTGTGTGTGGACATGTGCTTATCAATACAAACACAGCTGCAGTGTCTGATAGTTAACCAACCCAATATTTATTATATCACGCCTATGTGCGTCTTATGTAAAAGGAGCAAAGGAACCGGTTTTTCATTTTTGTTTCATGTGCTTTAGAAACCTTATGTTCAGGTTAAAATGTGAAATATTTGTTCTTTGGGTAGTCGATAGTGATTCATTAGCTGCTCATTTGTTTTGGGGGCAAAAACGTCTTATGATTATTAACATTTAAACATAAACAAATTCCTCAATTTCTGCACATATACTCAGAATTGACTCAAGATTGTATATTGTCCCATTGTGGTTAGTTGTTTATTAATCTATCTATTTATTTGTGGATCCATTGATCCAACCACGGCCTATTTTAATCGTGGCTTTACAAATATTTTATAAACAAGGCCTCAGGACTGAAGCACTAGATCGTTAGTAAAAAATGGGTCAATGAGTCAGTGGCCACCTTTCAGGAGCGTATTTTACTCAGCACACGAGGTGTGTGTTTATGGTTGCACGCCGACCCGTAACACGGCGCTGTTTACACTGTTTGGGTTGTGGGTTTTATCCTGGTTATTCATACTCCATCTCACACACTCACTCATAATTTACCCAGTGCTCTCCCTTACTCTCTCTCTCTGCCCTTTTGCACTCTGTGTAGAAATAATTGGAGCTGTCTTGTGGAGTGAAAAGTGTGTGTCTGAGTGTGTAACTGTGTAAGAAGTGATGGAGTGGAGCCGAGCTTATTTTACTGTCTGCTCCACACTACTCCTCTGCTAGATTAGGGTAATGACCCTTGGACGTGAAAATCCATCACAGCATTGATTTGAACATGAACGGGGAGTGATGAGCTTTTCACCCTGCTAATAAAGATGGTTAAAGGATTTTTAGCTCAGCTCTGCTATGATTTGTGCACTACCTCTTTGGCGTTATAACTATTATAGTTATTAACAGCATTAACAGAATCCATATAACTTCTGACAAAACACGTAAAATACCAGACTCACCAGATTTATTGCTGTTATTTAGGGAAATAATTAGCATAGACACAGTGTCCTGTGTGAGTGAAAGCACACAAGTACGTGAGAACAGTCAGCCTGTTTTGGGGTTGTTGTTTTTTTTCTACCTCTGGAATACTGAAGTGAAATCTGTAAGAAAGTGTGTGAAAAATGAGCCGGTCTCTGAAGTTACAGTGTTGAGCACGTCCAACCACACACCTTATCAGTGCATTTATTTTTAACTCCACCCCTTCTTTACTTTTACATCAGCACCAAAACACAAAAATGCTCTCTCGCTCTCTCCTGCTCGCTTTATTTAGTGAGTATGAACAGATTGAGGTCTGAATCATTAATGCTTTCATGGCAGCCATCAGATTTCCACCTGTATCAGATGTAGACTGGAAATGAATTTTCCCTGTTTTCATCTGTCTCGTTGGTATATTTAAGAATGTGGGGACTGAAACATTGGAGCAGGTCCTTTTTTTTTTTTCTTGGTCAGGAAACATGTACTGATGTGGAGTAAAATGAGCATGTATGTCAACAAATATAATAAAAAGTCTACCTTTCACTGCTAAACTCCAGTGCTGGAATGTCAGGGGGGGGACTGATGGAGGGATGGAGGGAGGGATGGACTTTATTGAACTCCAAAGGGAAATTTGAAGGTTGATGAGAGGATAAATGGTTTATTTCCAACATTGTTCTGTCACTCGTCCATATTCATGCCCGAGGTCTGAATTATTGAAATATAACTAATAAGAATACATAACTTTGCCTCGCACCTCCAGGGTTGGGGGGGTTCAATTCCCGCCACTGCATGTGTGCGCAGAGTTTGCTTGTTCTCCCTGCCCGCCAGGGGTTTCCTCCGGGTACTCTGGTTCCCGAGTAGTCTGATCTGGTGTCTCTAAATTGTCTGTAGTGTGTGAATGGGTGTGTGAGTGTGTCCTGCTATGGGTTGGCACCCCGTCCAGGGTGTCCCCCACCTTGTGCCGTGCCGCAGATTCCCTGGGACAGCCTTCAGGCTCCCCGCAACCCTGTGTAGGAAAAGCGGTACAGAAAATGTATGGATGGATTATTGAAAATGAATCCGTTTATTGGTGAATCAGTGAAAATGACAAGCAACAACCATCAAAGAGTGAAAAACCCCTCAGTGCCAGCCAGGTTATTAAGTTTGCAATGACTATTAGCACCATGTAGATAAACAGTATGTCCTTACATTGGACTAGTATTATGTACTAATAAAAGGGATAGAGTTTTTAAAAAGTAATAACATGTTTCAGTGGATAATCTGATCTGGATACTGTAGATTAGTGCTCAAGAACTTCTGCTGTAATCATAAAGACTCTCCTGTGCTCACAATCTGCTCATATGGATCATTCTTTCAACACTGGACGTCTTTACTCTTCTACACCTGTATACAGTAATTAGTTATAAACCTACTACCCGCTATCACCCGGAAGAGGACACGTTCCCTTTTGAGTTTGGTTTCGTCCTCATTTTGCACTGTTGCCTCTGGTATCTCATTCTGGATCGAAATCTATATAATAAACCACGATGTATACAGATCACTTATGGGCATAGGGTTTGTATTTGTCTGTGTGCTGCTGTTGTGCGTTTGCAATCGTTCTCAGGTTAAGGCCAAAAGATTTGCTATTATGACATTGCATGCGAAAGGAAGAATCTTCCTTTCTTCACGCTGTATGCTTCTGTTCTCTGGCTGTGTTGCAGACGACATGGAGGCGATCCCTGTCAAACAGTTTATCAAGCACATATCAGATCTGTACGCCAACAACCAGCATGGATTCTCTGAAGACTTTGAGGTGAGATGTCATGCCTTCTTTCACAACTACCACACACACACACACACACACATACACAGGCTCTCTGTACTGTAATGGCTTTTGCTCACAACATTTAGTCTCTGTCTATGAACAGCTGGCATGTACACCCTGTGTGTGTGTGTGTGTGTGTGTGTGTGTGTGTGTGTGTGTGTGTGTGTGTGTGTGTGTGTGTGTGTGTGTGTGTGTGTGTGTGTGTATGCCTTAATGTGTCCACAAGCTTGTATGTGTGTTAAGCATTTCTGGCAGGATGTTATTATAGGCCAGACTGGCATCACTCTGTCAATGTGTCAGCAAATAGGGATGTTTTATAGCCCTTCTGTGTGTGTGTGTGTGTGTGTGTGTAAACCAGATGGTCTTGGACATGACCAGCCCTCGGTTGTAGCCTGCCTTGCCCAGGCCAGAAAATCATGTCACGTCTGTGCCGAGCTGTCAGACCCTTCAGGCTGTATTAATATTAATCTGCCGCCAGATCAGAAACGATCAGTAATCCACAGAGGCTCAGGACCACACGTCTCATATTATCCAGCCGTCTGCTGCTTTATACCTAATGATAAGAGGTGTCAAGGTTTGGTTTATTTTTTTTAATTTGTGGACCCATGAGGTCGGATGTGTGTGAGAGTTTTAGTCACTCAGGTCATGGTGAATGTCATGTAAGTTGGACTTCCTGTGTATTTGTGGTAGTTCACACGTATGATCTCATGAGATTGACACGATTCCGGATGTGTGAATTGGTCTGAGTTGACATGTGTAAATACACCTAAGTGGAATAAGTAGGTCATGTTTGTTCAGAAATAGTTGGTCCTGTGTGACATAGGTGAGAAATCATGTCTGTCCAGAAAGCGTTCTCTAATACAACACTGCATTCAGTAATATTAATACAGCGTCTCATGATTTCATACCGTTTAAATTCTCTCTCCCTATGTTCACTAATGAAGCACTTTGAATAAATGTCAAAACATGATGAATAAATAGAAATTCCTGTCATTAAGACTTACTACTTCTTAAGATGTCAGGGCCGATTTTGATTGTATAGTGCTCTCCACTAATATTGGCACCCTCTCATGCTCTCATGGTTATCAACAATTGCAAACAAAACACGGGTTTATCAAAAAAGAATCTTTGTTAGATATAGGTGTGCAACTATTATTGGCACCACTATAAATTCATATAAAAATCAACACAAAAATGGTTTACTGACCATAATATCAAGGTCCTGCCATGCTCATCCCAGTCCCCTGACTTGAACCCAATAGAAAACTGAAGAGGAGAGTCCACCAGCGTGGACCTCGAAATTTGAAGGATCTGGAGAGGTTGTGTATGGAGGAATGGTCTCAGATCCCTCGCCATGTATTCTCCAACCTCATCAGGCATTATAGGAGAAGACTCAGAGCTAATTGTTGCACACCTATATTTAACACCGAATCTTTTATAAACTTGTGTTGTGTTTGCAATTGTTTGATATCCATGAAAGTAGAGTATTTTTGTGATTTATTATTTTTTTTAAACAAAAGATCAAAAGGTTAAACAATAAAGACACACTTTTTCACAGACTTCTTTGCTCATATTTACCCAGGGTGCCAATATTATTGGAGGGCACTTTAAAAACATCCCTGGGTGAAATTGTGTTTTTATAGAATCCTCTCTCTGCTTTTCTGATTCCACTGCATGCTTTCAGTCAATCACTGAGGAAACCTAGACAAATCAGGTTAGATCTCAGAAGCTCCGACCATGTTCTTATTTTGTACACTTTTCTGCCCACTAGCTTCAGAATCCTCACGGTTGTAACCTAATTGGCTGTCAGGTGGGAAAACACACTTTTAAATTGTGACACTTTTGGAGCAAGATATAGTCACGGGATTGAAAGAAGTCCCCAGCATCATTTCTCTAATTTAGTTTAATACATACATAATACAATTAAATATTTTCTAAACAGTTAGTGGCGAGTAAACATGGTTGCCTGTTTGAAATGTCACTCATCCTTCGAAAGTAGTCGATTGTTGGCCATGGTTATTAAAGAAACGTACCAGACTCTTTAGCAAAAGCTAGAGGTCTAGTTCTCGAGTCTAACACATGCTAAACTGGCATCAGATCTGCAAATTAGACTGGCCTGTTTTATAGTCTAGCTACTGTGTTTTAGAGATAGTGTAGTTATGGTGTAAAATGAACTAGAATAAAAATAAACTGGCATTAGATGAGATGAGCAAACAAATTTTGTCGCAGGGGTCTGTAAATGTGTGCGTGGTAACTCTGAGCAACACTTTAATCAGGATAGAGAGTGAAGGTGAGTGTGTGGATGGAGTTTACATGCTCATACTTATCTTTACACACTCAGAGAAGTGGCGTCAGGGGGTCGGCATGTCCTTCAATAGCGCCTTCTTTGCTGCCTCGTCCTTTCTTCCCCCTGTACCTCTCCATCCAGTATAGCAGAAAAGGACAGAGCCAAACCCCCGCCCCCGCCGCCTCTTTTTTTTTTTTTTTTTTTGTATATAGAGGGAGCCTCTAGGGCCTCTAACAAGTGGCTTTGTGCTGCTTTGGCAAGAGAGGGAGAGAGAGGTGGTTGGGGTGGCAAGAATTCAGGCATGTGTGCACTCCAATTGGGAGATTTTAAAGGGATTTCTGGGAGAAGAAGAGGGCTTTAGGAGAGGGAGCCAGAAAGATTCGGGGGGATATTTAGAGTATGGCATTTTGTACTGGTGTTCTGGCAGTGTGTGCTGAGAGATAGAGGGAGGGGGAGCAATTATGGATGAATAGGTAGAGCGGGAAAGATTCCAAAGACTTAAAGACTCAGAAAAGCTTTAGGATGATTTGGTCCGATCTAAGACTCGGCTGAATTGATCAAATTTGATCCTTTTGAATTATCCGAACATAGGCGTTCAGTTACATATTAGGTACATCACACACAAAGTTTATCGACGATTAGTTATACATTACTGCTTTTGGATCGAATGCATTTGCCTGTACACACACACACACACACACAAGAGCTGCAATTTCTTGCCATTTTCCTGTTCTTGATCATACTGAAGGAGTTCTGCTATGCCATGAACTAGGAGATTAGACAAAGGTAAGAGTCTCAGTGGTGTAATGTAACGAAGTAGTAACACTTTGTTGCAGTACTTCAGTATTTTTGGGATAATCTGTACTTTACTTGAGTTTTTATATTTCTGTATATATAACTTATTTAACTTACTTTTGCCCCACTACATTTCTTAAATAAATTGTATCGCAGATACATTTCCCCCAAGCATCTTCGTCCCACACCGAAAAACACAGACTGCAAGCAAGCAGATTTGACAACTCGGTGGTCCAATCACTGGTTGTTTGCTAGTGCTAACAAGGCTCCATTTTTAAGCTGGTGTAAATATTTTAAAAAGAATAAACGTTTTGTATTAACAGCATTTTCTTGTACTTTTACTTTCAATACGCAAGTACCTTTAATATAAAAGAAATACTTTTCATATTGAAGTACGTTACATATCAGATATATTCAGGCTTTTACTCCAGTAATATTCTAAAAGGTGACTTTCACTTCTAGCGAAGTCAATTTCGGGTAAGATAGCTGTACTTTCAGGTACGTTATCCCCCTCTGCAGACTCTGTAGTTTGCAGGTGCAATGTAACCTTCTAACATGAAACATGGCGTTGCTATTTTTGTGTCTTTTTGGGTGTGACATTCAGAATCTGTCTGTGCAATGGTATTTTCAGTCTCACTTTGGTCCACATCTGGGCTAACCTTTCCACATAAATAACAAAAAATACCGAAGTTGTACGATCAAAATGTTATTTTGATTCAAAGCCTTCAAAACTCCCGTCCCATTTCTGACAACTTTTAACGTCACCGCGTGTCAACGTTAATCGGCTTATACGTGCCATCTCATAACCACATACGACTAAACTATTTTCTCTTTAACAGTTGAGTGTAATCCCAAATTAAATGGCAGACTCGCATAATGCCATCACTGAGACGAGGAATGAAAGGGCAGAAAGAAAGAGAACACACGTTTAAGGGAGATGGTAATATTTCAAATGTAAGTATACGTTATTAAGAAAGCATCACTGTGCTGCACTGCTGGACCACACCTCTTTATAATATATTCAAATTAGCCACGCCCCATTTACAAGTACCCTGCTTTTCACCTGGTTCCCTCCTGGGAGTATGGTCATAAATGTACCATGCAATCAACCAGCAAAAACGTGATCCTGCTACACGCCTCACTTTTGGATTTGTGCGGTAGTCATAAAAATAGGGCCATCAGAGGTTAGTGCTGGCATGAAGTCACTGGTGTGTGCGAATGTGAGTGTCTTGGAGATGGAGGCAGCTTTCAGGAAACAGATGTCACTTGCGAAGTCTCTGCTGTTGCTGTTGCCTCTGGCAGTTTTTTAAACGCCTCGGAAGTGTCACACTATCAGATCAACACACCTCTCTTCCCCTCAGCCCTCGTTCACACTGGATGCACACACACTCATAGAACAGCGTCTCTCTGGAGTCTGATTGGTCAACAGCACTTAAATGCCAATGGGTTTGTGAAATAAACATCATTTATATATAAGTGATATTTCGGCTGAGCCTCCCCGAAGGACTCAAAGCATTTAAATGTCAAACCATTACTTAATCAGGTGGAGCATTTTTCAAGAAGTACACATCCAGGGTTCAATCCTCGGTTCAGGTTGCAGTCTGTGGGAAGTTTCGCATGCTGTACAGTAGGTGTGCATGGTGCCTTGAGATTGACTGGCCTTCCGTTCAGAGTGAATTCCTGCCTCATGCCCCCAGGATTCCCGGGATAGACTCCGGATCCACAACAACCCTGACCAGGATCGAGTGCTTACCAGAGATGAATGATCATTGGCAAATGTGTGGAAGTCAGTCTAAATTAAGTGTCGAAATTATTTAACCAAAATATTGTTTTTCAACCAAAGTTGAGTAGGTGAAGTTTTTTCCCAGACTTCCCAGTCCTCCCCAGACCAACAAGTTATCACCGAAATATATACATTTTTCATTTCTTTCTTTTTTTTGTCAACAATAATTCACAAACCTCTCTTCACTGCTCCCGTCTTCTTTTAATGGCGTTTATGTAAATAATTTGAGGTGCTGAAGTTGTTGTCATGGCAACAAAAATGAACCCCACCTCCAAGCTCTTCTGTAATGATTTCTACATTGAATGTTTCAAGGTTTAGCTTTGGCATTGATGTTGGCTTTAAAATCTACATATGACTAATGAGTATCTGCAGGATACTTGGGTGTGTGTGTGTGTGTGTGTGTGTGTGATGGATGCTGCTTCGGCATGTTGTACAGAATCATCATTCAAAAGAAACAGGAACGGCAGCTGCTAGTGGAACATTTTTGTAATCTACATCATGCTTTTTGTTTTATATTGTTTTTTAAATTGAGGTCTGTGTGTGTGTGTGTGTTTGTGTGTGCTATATTATAGGAAGTGCAGCGTTGCACAGCCGATATGAAGATCACATCGGAACATTCAAATCATCCTGACAACAAGCACAAAAACAGATACATCAACATCGTAGCCTGTGAGTACCTCTCTTTACCTTTTACACCTCTCTCTCTCTCTCTCTCTCTCTCTCTTTCTCTGTGTATGCATGTGTGAGTGTTCTGTATGCTACTCACACTCTCCGCCTCTGTCCCTCTCCAGATGATCACAGTCGAGTGAAGCTGAGGCCATTAGCCGGCAAGGACTCCAAACACAGTGACTACATCAATGCTAACTATGTGGACGTGAGTGTTTTCCTCAATCTGTGCTCACAGGTCTCACCGAATTGATGAGCCACTGCCGTGTAGACATAACTGTTCATCACTGCGATTATTCCTGGTTGTGTGTGTCCCAAAGGGCCGTATTCAGAATTGAGTTAAGCGTGCATAGAAGCGTAGTTCTGGCTGCAAGACAAATCACAGGTTTATATTAATGCACTGTTTGTATAGTAACAACTCGTTCACAGAAACTTAATGTAATATAAGTCTAATAATAAATGTATTTACAAAACATACCATCATTTAACAAAGAAACATGTATGACCATTATCATATAGTGAAGCTGTGCAGAGATGTTTATTAAACGTTTATGGAAGGAGTCTCCAGTGTCAGCACAATCTTCAGGACAGAGGGCTTTGCACTTTCTGTCTTCTCAGTAACATGACAAATAACATAATGTTAATTGTGATGAAAAACAGATCTAAAGTGTGATGTAGTGTCTATTAATAAGTGTAAAGTAAATTATCGTTGGCAGCTTGCTGTGATATAAGGGGAATTAAACACTTGGCGGTATTGTTTTATAGGAAAATAATCCACTATTATCACCCCAAACTGGATTATTTGTTGGATAATATCATATATCATATACATTTTTGGGATTAGATTTGTTCCAAAAGTATTGAACATAACTTTTTAAGAAATGAACAGAAATATATAATGAGAGAGAAGAGAAACAGTCCAAAGCTTTTCGCTTACGTTCCGCATGTTTACGTGCGCCATTCTGGCATAAATCTCATGTATGGGTGGGGGTTAACCGCAATTTACTCTCATTGGCTTGTGAGATTTGAATTGACAGCTGAGGAGGATGACATTGATGACGATGACACTCTGTGCTAGTCCTCTCGAAGCAATAGTCGTATGTGACTCAAATCTCAACCTCAAATATTAGTTCCTAACTAATATACTGACTAAGTAAGTACAGTTCCACTACAAAATTCTCTTCACATTGAGCCTCACAATATGATAACGGTCATACATGTTTCTTTGTTAAATGATGGTATGTTTTGTAAATACATTTATTATTAGACTTATATTACATTAAGTTTCTGTGAATGAGTATAACTGTACAGAGAAACGCATCCAGAACGCTCTCCAAAATTCGGGACAGTGAAGTCTACACTTCCTGGTCAGAGAGCTGTCGATCCACATCTCACTAGCCAATGAGAGTAAATCGCTGCTAAGCCCCGCCCACCAGAGAGGTTCGTGACGGAATGGCAAACGTAAACTTGCAGAGCGTTACTGAAAAGTTTGAAAGAGTAAACCAAAACCCTGTCAGTGCTTTCAACAACCATGATTAACGAAATCGAAGCTTAGCAAACTGATAACCAAGAACGCTGACTGTTTGAAGACCGTGTTTCGTTTTTGCCACCGAGTTCACTGTTTTCACTTTCAGAATGTTTTTCTTCTCTCTCATTGTACTTTTTTCTTCTCCCTTTCTGGAAAAGTTACATTTAATACTTTTGGCACAAATCTAATCCCATAGAAATGTATACTTTTATGGGATTATTGTGGGTCTGTAATCTTATACTGTATATAAGAGGAATACAACACTTCAGGACATGCTGTTATAGGAAAATAATCAGCTCTGTGGTGGTTCCAGCTCCACCTCCAAGTTTTATTCCTTATATCAGTTTCAATTATCTGAATGAGCTGAATTTAACGCAAGCCCTTCCATATGTTTCGACGTATCTTAAGTCTGCACCTGTGAATAATGAGTTTATAAGCTGTAGTGTGTATGCATGACTCTCAGGGTTACAACAAGCCCAAGGCCTACATTGCCGCTCAGGGTCCCCTCAAGTCCACCTTTGAGGACTTCTGGAGGATGGTATGGGAGCAGAACACAGGCATCATTGTCATGATCACCAACCTGGTGGAGAAAGGACGGGTGAGTTCCCTCAGCTGCTCTCGTCTTCTACCAGCTACATTCTGTTTCATCTTGTTCTCCTTTCTAGACAGTGCACAGGAACCAGATGGGGGTTGGGGGGTTTTTGTGCCCTAGTAGAACATCCTATAACAAAATCTTTTTAGTCTTTGTATTTGGCATGTGACACAACAACATAGATCTCTCTCTCTCTCTCTCTCTCTCTCTCTTTAACAATATTTAACAAAGAAAAAATGACAAGAAGAGCAAAAAACATACACATCACGTAAGTGACATTTGCATCCACCATGGGTTTTGAATGCTTAAAAGAAATTACAGCTCTATTTTACTATTTATTTGCAGGAAAAGATCATTTCAGAGTGTTTAAAATGGAAGTACGGAAAGTCAGAAGAATATATTTTGAGAAGTTTTGGCAAGACTCTTGACCTGCTTATTAAAGTTTTGTATGATATTGTGGATCATGTCTAGAAACATGTTAGTTGTTTTTTTTTTTGTTTTTTTTGTTCCATGAAATCAAATTTGAAGTTTTGTGGCTTTAGTATGAAGACGTAAGTGTTACGATTGTCTATAAGCTAGTGCGCTCCAAAACAATGACAAAATTCGCATTTAGAAGATATAGATTTAGTTTCTGTCTACCACTGATACGGATCAACGATCTGAATGACATCACTCTGTACTTCGGCTGCTCGTCGGATTTTCTGTCCAATCAAATGCTCTCTAGAATCCCAACTGTCCAACAGTTTCCTGGCTGTGAAGTATGCTAAACACTATTGGCTATTTAAAAAGGGTGAGGAGCCACTGAATATGTCCAGCCCTAAATTCCTGTTTCAGTGGAAATTACGCCAACACATCAAATAATGCTGTGTGTTTCAAGGCACTTCACAGGGACTTTAAAGTACATTGTGAAATAGAACAGTATTTCCTCCCCCCATTCAAAAATCACGGGGGATGCAAACTTTTGCTGTAATCACTTGCATGATGTGGAGGTTTTTCGCTCTCTTTTAGATTGCAACATTTATATGAGTTTTAGTAACCAATCTTTCTGTTTGCAGTCGACTGTAGTTAATTGCAGACCCTCCAAAATAAAGTGATGGGTTGATGAGGGTTAAAATTAATCGCAAGCAAGTTATAATCTTTACACAAACCCTGAAAAACGGTTGACATCTTAAACAATGTTGGTAATTAATCCAGACTTAAGAAATGGATTTAGCTGTAACCTTGTTGTGTGAGTTGGAGATCAGAGGTTGCCATGTATTGCGAAATAATAATATTAAATCTGTCAAGTCGTACTCATGAAGCAACTTTGGATGGAAATGTCTTTACGTGTGTGTATATGTGTGTGTGTGTGTTACAGAGGAAGTGTGATCAGTACTGGCCGACGGAGAACAGCGAGGAGTACGGTAACATTGTGGTGACGCTGAAGAGCAGCAAGGTGCACGCCTGCTACACACTCCGTCGCTTCACCATCCGCAACACCAAAGTCAAGAAGGTCTGAGTCTCTCTCTCTCTCTCTCGCTCTCTCGCTCTCTCACAAACACACGCTCACACTCGCCGCAGTTGATCTGAAACACACGCACCCTGCATGCAGTGCACTTTGATCCTCACTTTAATCCAAAGTGTCCCGAAGTCTTTGTTCAGTTGGAGCAGGTGTGTCCACTTCAGGTTGGGAGTGAACTCTGAAGAAAGTGAGTCACTCACTGCTGCTGTTGGAGATATCTGACTTGTAGCAGATGTTTAAGCAGAGATTAGACTTTGCACCGGTCACACAGGTGCCGATATAGGCCAAGTTTATTCCATTAAAATAAGAGCCTGAAAAGGAGACTCTGCTCTGTAACTCACTGCCTGGTGTTACCGGAGAACTGGAATAGATCTGTGAAAAGTATCTGCACTAAAATTAAACCATTTCAATCGATGTAATTTATTCAAGTCCAATTTTATTTGTATGGCGCTTTTAACATTGGACAATTGTCACAAAGCAGCTTTACAGAAATACACATATATATGTATGTATATATATATATATATATATATATATATAATATCTTTTTATTTCAGTATATCAATTTTAAATGTATAAATTTATCCCTAATGATAGATAAATCTATCATTATCATCTATCTAAGAGCCAGAGGTGTTGAGGAAAAACTCCCTGAGACGATATGAGGAAGAAACTTTAAGAAGAACCAGACTCAAAAGGGAACCCATGCTCATCTGGGTGACACCGGGTTGTGTGGTTCTAAATAATTCCCTTTTATAACGGTGCTCTACATGATCAAAAAGTGCCATTGTGTAACCAAGAAATTCATTACAGTTTTAGCATGAACCTGTTTTGTTGAAGTCATCAACTGTTCACTGAATTGAATTGAGGTAGTTATATACAGAAATCAAATGCATAAGAGATGTAGTAGAATAAAAAGTAATACAAGTATAAACTGTATTATTTTCGCTAAATATTTTTGGCAAGATACATCAGTAGTAATTGTGAATTGGAATAATTTCCTCAAGTCCGGAGATTTAGATCGGGCGTCAGGATATTGATTTAGTTGTTGTCATTGGTTCAGTATCTTACATACTCTTGCTCTTGCTGATTGGCTGCTGGTAACCAAAACTTTCAAACAATTCCCTACTCCATATTTCCTGTAAACTAACCTCCATGCTAAGTAATTAACAAATATGCTTTTGTTTGTGGCTCCAAAACTCAAGTAGAGCATTATATATTGAACAGAGTGCAGTTTTGGATGTACCAGGAGATGTGAACGTAATGCAGCTGCAATGAAACTATCGACAATATTACATTTTCTGAAATATTCTCACTAAAACAATGTGATTTTTAATTCATTTCTAGTTACCCTTTAAGTAACAGGATGGAAGTAACAGTGCCTGTTTCACTTTTTAGGTTTGAGGTAGTACGAGGAATTAAGAGGCTTACTTTGGCGTGAGATTTACAGTGTGTTTGTTTGTTAAAAGGCTGTAATGCTTCAGAATTAATCCTCTTAACTAACACACATAAAGTGTTTAGCCAGCCATAATAATGGGCATTTTTACACAAGCCTCTTAGATACAGGAGAGGACCAGAGGTTAATCTGTTTACTTTCCAAAATACAGTGTTCTCAGGCATTATGGATTATGTACATGAATGTCATTGTGCGTCGTTGTGTTTCAGGACTAAAAAGGATGTTTGATGTGGTGTTGTGTGTAGTTGGGTGTGTGTGTGTGAGAGAGAGAGACCGAGAGAGAGAGGTGTGTTTGAAGGAATTGTAGGTGGATGAGCATTTGTGAGGTGAAAGGGTGTGTAAGTGATGGTTTTAAAGGTCAGAAGGGCATCATGAAGGTTTGTCTTTGTAATTTTGTGTGTGTGTGTGTGTGTGTGTAGGGTCAGAAGGGCAGTGTAAAGAGTCGTCAGAGTGAGAGAACAGTAATCCAGTATCACTACACGCAGTGGCCGGACATGGGTGTTCCTGAGTACACACTGCCTGTGCTAACCTTCGTCAGGAAATCTTCTGCAGCACAGACGCCCGAGATGGGCCCCATGCTCGTCCACTGCAGGTACACACACAAAACGTCATCGCTCAATTACATTTTTATGTCCTGTGGTGTCGTTCAGCACTGCAATCATTTCCAGATTCTCGAAAGAGTCCGTCAGAGGCACTGTTCTGTAGCAGTTTGGAGTGACATCACTGGTCATAACATTAAAAATGTTTCAGACTGATTGATTGATTGATTGATTGATTGATTGATTCCACTAATGAAAAGAAATCGTTTTATTTTTGCCTTTTCATTTTCATATGAATCATTTACATGTGATTCATTTACATATGATTCATTTACATATGATTCATTTTCATGTAATTCATATTCATGCATGTGATTCATTTAAGAAATCGTTTTATTAATTGCAAACAGTTTTCATGTTTTGAATGTGTCATTTATCACGGTAACCGTCCTGACTGAATAATCTTATTATAATATAATATAATCTTATTATAATCTTAATCTTATAGGCGTGCACATTTTTTGTTGCAGCCGAATACACACGTACCATCAGAATAAAACGGACTGCAAGTGAATCGGTTATATTTTAAATATGAAGATAGAGTGAAAACACCAGGACATATACACTTGTAGAACATGTAATGCTTCAGGCTGTTTGTGTGTGTGTGTGTGTGTTCCTTCTCTACAGTGCTGGCGTGGGCAGAACAGGAACCTATATCGTGATTGACAGCATGCTGCAGCAGATTAAGGATAACGGCTCTGTCAATGTGCTGGGTTTCCTTAAACACATTCGCACACAGAGGAACTACCTGGTTCAAACCGAGGTTAGTCTCAGCAGTGTGCTTCACTTCACACTCACTTTCTTTGACACTTTGACACATTTCCTGACACTTGTTGATGTTTTATTTTTGTTTGTGTTTGCTTTTTGTCTGTCGTGTGTTCAGGAGCAGTACGTCTTCATCCATGATGCCTTGATGGAGGCCATACTGGGGAAGGAGACGGAAGTTTTGTCCAGCCAGCTGCACAGTTACGTCAACAGCATCCTGACCCCTGGCCGGAACGGCAAAACCCGGCTTGAGAAACAGTTCAAGGTCAGACAGGACAAGCTCTAAGACTTCTCCTCTTTCTCTCTCTCTCTCTCTCTCTCTCCCTCTTACATACTCAAATTCATAATAAATCTAACATAATTAGATTAAAAATGAATTAAAAGTGGAGTTTCATTTCAAATGCCGGTCGTGCCACGAGGGCAACCCGGGTGTGTGTTCGCTGTGGGAAATGGAGTGTATGTGTGGATTGTGCTTTAATTTGAATCATCTCCTCTTTCTCTCATACACACACACACACACACACACACACACACACACTAAATGCAGTCAGTTCCCCGGTTATGTGAGATCGAGGGTGTTCATGCAGAACGTTGCAAGGCTTCATGCTTTAAATGTAATTAGCCTTGAGGCTAAAGTTCGTCTGGGTTTTTTTTTTTCCTTTTCTTTTTTTGCTCTGCTACTTCATTCTACTGAGATGATTCTTTCAGCTAGCTTTTAAATAGGCCTTGTTTATTTTTATTTCTTCTCCTAGTCTAGTAACTAGATCTTTAGTAAATGGCTTGTGTGAATGGATTTTTTGTTTGTTTGTGTGAATTGAAGAAACACTAGAACAATGTCAGATACATGTATTACAGGTTAGGTAGACTCACCATTTCACATTTGGTCTGTCATCACCTGCCTTTTCCCAGCAGGCATTAAAACTGATGCACAAAAACGTTTAACCTATTTAAGAGTAGGCAAAACGGACCATTTTAGGTATTTAAAAAAATAACTAATACCTCCCCAATATGTAAAAATGATTTTAAAAATTTGTATTTTTTTTATACTTCATTTATTTGTGGGGTTTTTTAGGTCAAATTTAACCTGTCTTCTTTAAACCAGTCCACAGTGAGTTAAAGATTGTTGGAAAGTTTCTAATGTTATATAATTCATGTATAGAGGTTTATTTGTTTTATCTGGATTTAGAGATGCTAAAGATGAGAATAGTGTGTATTTTCTTGCTCTTGTAGCTGGTGACTCAGTGTAATGCCAGGTTTGCAGAGTGTTTCAGCGCACAGAAAGACTGCAACAAGGAAAAGAACCGCAACTCCTCTGTCGTGCCATGTGAGTCATACCCGAACACTTTCTCACACTATGGGTTCACTATGATAGTTTATAGTTGCTATGGTTACTATCTCTCTAGCAGATAAACCATAACGCTATATTATTTAATTACTGTGCTTTTTGGTACCTACAGTGCCCTCCACTCATATTGGCACCCTTGGTAATTATGAATTATACATTTTGTTTAGTGAAAAATTGCCCTTATTGTTCAAGCTTTTGTTTAAAAAATGTAACAAAAATTCTCTGTTCTCATGGATATCAAGCAATGCAGGTTTATTTATTTTTTTAAACCCACTTTTTTAAATATAGGTGAGCAACAATTATTGGCACCCTTATGAATTCATATGAGAAAAATGTATTTGAAATATATTACCGTTACTTTTTTTTTGTACACATGGGTGACTTGGAACAGGAAATTGTTCAACCATGCCTTCCTTTTTCACAGGGGTATAAATAATAGGTAACACATAGGCGTGCCTAGGTATTTGTACATTTGGCCAAATTCCCTTAGTCAATCTTATCACTGGGTAAGACCAAGGAATATAGCTGTGATGTGCAGCAAACGGTTGTTAATTGGAAGTGGCTATCAGGAAATAGCACAAGTATTGAAGGAGGGCACTGTATGTTTCTTACATAATTAACTATGGCATAGCAAAAGCTTATCTTCTGGTAACTATGGTAACTCTGACCAAGTATTTACAGCGGTATTTGTGTGCGCTGTTGTGTTATTCCTATGATACTGTCACAGTGTAGGTTGTTATATTGTTAAAAGGCATGGTTAAATATTGAGTATTCTGAGGATATTTGATATTCTGATGATAAGTCCCAGACATCTTACTTTAAATATTCTCAACTATTCAGCCATGCCAAGGCATTGTTCATATAATTTTATATCCTTGGAATATAAATGTTTTTTATTGTTTTATTTATTTTTTATGAAAGTTTTTATTAAAGAATTCCCCTATGTATGGAGACTACACCCTGTAGAATAAAGTACTAACTGTCATTTATCTCACAGTAAATACCATAGATGGATATCACGGTTGCCTATCCATCCATCTATCTATCTATCTATCTATCTATCTATCTATCTATCTATCTATCTATCTATCTATCTATCTATCTATCTATCTATCTATCTATCTATCTATCTATCTATCTATCTATCTATCTATTTATCTATCTATCTATCTATCTATCTATCTATCTATCTATCTATCTATCTATCTATCTATCTATCTATCTATCTATCTATCTATCTATCTATCTATCTATCTATCTATCTATCTATCTATCTATCTATCTATCTATCTATCTATCTATCTATCTATCTATCTATCTATCTATCTATCTATCTATCTATCTATCTATCTATCTATCTACTATCTATCTATCTATCTATCTATCTATCTATCTATCTATCTATCTATCTATCTATCTATCTATCTATCTATCTATCTATCGAGAGAGAGAGAGAGAGAGAGAGAGAGAGAGAGAGAGAGAGAGAGAGAGAGAGAGAGAGAGAGAGAGAGAGAGAGAGAGAGAGAGAGATAGATGAATGAATGAATAGAATAAAAATAGATAGATAAAATAGATAAATAGGAATAGAATAGACAGATAGATAGATAGATAGATAGAATAGAATAGAAACAGACAGACAGATGAGACGGACAGACAGACACAGACGGACAGACACAGACAGACGGACAGACACATGTCAATAAACCATCTCAGCCATGTTCCACTGCAACAAAAACATATCTAGCTTTTGTCTTTCTTTTGTTTTTTGGCACTCTCAGCAGCACGATTGCAACATGTTCATATCAGCAGGATACAAATCCACACAACACCTTATCCACTGAGCCATGCTATCTCTGGTTAATAAAAACCTCTGTGTATTCTGTTTCCCTCCCAGCGGAGAGAGCGCGTGTCGGCCTGGCTCCACTTCCTGGAATGAAAGGCACCGATTACATCAATGCCTCTTACATCATGGTGAGTATTAGTCTATATAGTCCTGTCCTGTTCGACATTAACTCTATTTGTACACTAATCAGTTCTAGCACATGTAGGGAGACTCTTTAGGGTGCTTAATCTGTGGAGTCTGTATTTCCTGGCGGGACCTGTCTGCTGATATCAACTACTGAATTGTTTATATTTGTAGCAGTGGACGGTTTAGTTGAGGAGTGTAGCTTAATATTTATTTATGAACTTAGCAGAGAGATATTTGTGAGACGGTGTGAATGAATTCATTTTGTTTAAATAAAGAGACAGCACAATATTACTCGCATCATCCAGTGAGACTCCGGAGTTTTTAACAAGCGCTGCATTTCACATTTTAGTTTCAGTACATCAGTGGACTGAAATCTTTTTAGTAGGCAAAGTCAATTAAAACAAAAAGGCACAGCAGTATTAGAAAGTGTACTACTAAAATGTTTTGGAATAAAAGAAAGGAAGGAAGGATAGATGTTGGAAGTAAGGAAGGATGGATTTTGGAAAGAAGGAAGGATGGATGGACATTGGAAGGAGGGATGGATGGATGTTGGAAGGAAGGATGGATGTTGAAAGAAAGAAGGACTTAATGGTAGTAATTACTTATAATGACCTGTAGGTGGCAGATGGATAAAAAAAGCTGAACTGGTTTTTTTTTTGTTTTTTTCTTGAATCCAGTTTTATTAAAGCACACAGCAATAAATTACACATGAGCAACTACAAACAAACTACTGACACTTACATTTGATTTTATTAAACAAGCATGAGCAGTCCACTGGCATATCACAGACTCTACACTCTAATTCTGTTCAGGACAAAAATAATTATATTATTTTCTCTACTAGCTTAGCTGTTATTTATTAATAGTCTTATTTGAGATGGATTACATTATATGTTTAGAGCACTTACACTTGTGCGAATAGAGCCAGAAAATCCACCACAAGTTCCCCAGTCCTTCATTCAGGGCCTGCACTGTGAGGTGAATAGTGAGAACTGAATACCAGGAGGTCCTAGGTCGAAGTTCAGGGAACCTTCAAGGAACCAGTAGTAAAATGTTTGCATTTTCAGTAGAAGGTTTCACTCACTGCGTTTGTACACTGCTCGGAAATTTGTGGAAGGCCCCCGCTTGCCTTGTGTGTAATGCTTTTGCTGAAAAACGACTCTTAAACAGTGATTCATCGATGAATATTTGCCATTTATTTCGTAAGATATTTTAGCTGTCCCTAATTATGTTTATTCTCACTCATATATTCAGAAAGTCTTCTTTGTTTTCTTGAACTCTCCCATGCCATCCTGCAGGGTTACTACCGCAGCAACGAGTTCATCATTACCCAGCATCCTCTGCCTCACACCACTAAAGACTTCTGGAGGATGATCTGGGACCATAACGCGCAAATCATCGTCATGCTTCCCGACAACCAGGGGCTGGTGAGTGCCTGGAAAATTCTGTTTAAAAAAACTAAAGTACAAAGAAGCTTGTATTCACACTGGTTTGTTCACTCACTCTTTTTCTTCGTCTGTCCTCTCTCTATCTCGCTTTCTCTCCCTCTCTCTCTCTCTCACGCTTTCTCTCTCTCTATCTCACTTTCTCTCTCTCGCTCTCGCTTTGTCTCTCTCTTTCTCTCTCTCTCTCGCTTTGTCTCTCTCCCTTGCTTTCTCTCTCTCTCTCTCTCTCTTTTTCTTTCTCTCTCTCTTGCTTTTTCTCTCTCACTCTCTCTCTCTTGCTTTCTCTCGCTCTCTCACTTTCTCTCTCTGTTTTGGACGTAGGCTGAGGATGAGTTTGTTTATTGGCCGAGTCGAGAGGAAGCCATGAACTGTGAAGCCTTTACCGTCACGCTCATTAGCAAAGACAGACTCTGCTTGTCCAATGAGGAGCAGATCATCATTCACGACTTTATCCTCGAGGCTACACAAGTATGTGTGTGTATATATGTGTGTGTGTGTGTGTTTCTCGGTTGAAAGATTATACCTAATTGCTCAAATTTCACATGAGTGATTTAACTTTCTATAGGTGTCAAATATAAATATAATTTTTCTGTGTTGGACCTCCAGTGCTAAATCTATTACATTAGTTTGCTTTCTGTGTTCTCTGTGTATCTACCTGAAGACTTATCTGCATCTGCGTGTTTGTTTTTTGTCCACATCTCTCCTCGTCAGGACGACTACGTGCTGGAGGTGCGTCATTTTCAGTGCCCGAAATGGCCCAACCCGGACGCGCCCATCAGCAGCACGTTTGAGCTCGTCAACATCATCAAGGAAGAGGCCATGACCAGAGACGGACCCACCATAGTGCACGACGAGTGAGTTTGTGTGTGCACATCTACCAGAACATTTAAAGTCCTGTCCACTAGAGGGCAGGTCAGAGACATAAACTTATATTCTGTGTCAATATGTAAAATTTCACAGGAAATATTCAGGCAAGCTAATTTATTTATTTTTGCTATGGAGACTTATTACATCACATTTATGTGGGGCTGGTATTATATATTTCTAAGGTGTTAATAAGTTCACAAGCAATTTTTTTGTGTGTGTTTAGGCCGGAGATTTTGTCATCACACTTTATTAAATATTATTAGCGTAACACTGATGATAATATCAGACGATAAATATTGTTAACCCTAACTTTTGCGACTCCTCTCAGTCTCCACCTCATCTATGTCACATCAAGACCTCATAAAAGTCACAAGATGAAGTTTTAGCCCCATCATCCAACCCCCATACATGGACAGAGACAAGAGGAAGAAGTGTCTCTTCTCAGAGACACTAGTTTTTTTTCAGACATGCATTCCAGCAGCATAACGGAGACATGGCCTTAATAACAAAACACTCAGCTGCTGAAACGGCATTATCCTGACAAACATGTCCCTTCTATTAGAGAATGTGGCGCTAATTAAGACAGCCATCTTTCCTAAACCTCTTAGGGGTGATACCATAGTAACAATACATCCACTAAAAAGCCCAATTAGTTGTTCTCGCTTTATCAGACGAGACGAGCGGTACTTCATTTACATAATGAATAAACATGAGGTGTTGTGCTGTCGTTAGGGGTTTTTGTGCTAAAGTAGTGTGTTGAAATTAAAGGGACACTCATTATGTGTAATTGGATCACAGCTCCTTCAGGTGTTGTATAGTTGAAACAGTATAACAGGAAATCTTCCCGAAAACATCGTGGCTTCACACCGTGACGCTCTTTGTATGTGTGTGTTTAATTTGACGTTAAAGAAAATAATTTGCACATCCAGAGGCTACTTTTTGCATTAGCGAGGTCTCCAGAGTGGTGTTTTTGAGGCACAGTGCCAGCGTCATAAATAACAGAAACACATATATATGGCTTGACTGCCTTTATTAGAACCTTGGAAACTGGTATTAGCGTATTTTATGGGCAGTATGCACTTTAACCGTGCTGTTTGTCATCTTATATGTACATGTATTCAGTTGCAGAGACACTTTTATTCTAAGCAGCTGGAGTTGAGGGTTAACGTCCCAACGGTAGCTCTCTGGCGTCTTCCGATCTGTCTCTTGAAGTTGCCTCCACAAATAGTTTGCGCATTGATCAGAATGAGCTCTTATCAGGGAGAGGTGAAACATCAATTAGCCATTCATAAAATAATAAATCTAATCAAATTAAATAGACTTCATAAGGTTTCAGTGACATAAAAAAAAAAAAGTTGAGTACATGGTTTCATTGGTGTTTTCATGCTATGTTTTCAATGACGAATGCCAATCATGTTAGGGAGTATATGGCTTCTTGGACATTGAGACATTTTGGAGCTCAGTTACACATGGACATTCTCGCTGTGGTTGCTGTGGTTATGGTTGCTGCGATGGCCTTGGGACTGCGATTACCACATGCAGTTTTGCACTCAGGTCTCCTTTAGTGAACAGTGGACTAGTTCAACAAAGACTTCGTATAAAAACCATAATGCACTTTCTTTTCCTTTCACACTATCCGTTGTGACCCAGATGAGGACGGGTTCACTTCCGAGTCCGGTTCCTCTCAAGGTTTCTTCCTCATATCATCTCAGGGAGTTTTTCCTCACCACCGTCACCACCGGCTCGCTCAATAGGGATGAATTCACTCACTTAAAATCTGTATCCTGTGTTTATATATGTCTGTAAAGCTGCTTTTACACGATGACCGTTTTAAAAAGCACTATACAAATCGAATTGAATTGAAACATACCAGATCGGCCATTTACTCAAAAAAAAAAAAAAAAGGGATGCCATGACATCAGAACTGACTTACACACCAGCTGAGACACCGCAGAACATCCTCCTTTTATACAGCGGCATTTCTTTTGTCTTTATTAAATGACTAAACTTATTATTTATCTTCATTTATGGATTTATGTTGGTTGGTTTAAATCCACAAAAAAAATATATATATATATATATATATATAAATCCACTTCTTAATTTTAAGCATCGAAAATGATATCCAGTAAATATTATTGCTTTTAAGGGTTTTTTGGGGTTTTTTCAGATTTCAGTATTAACATTGTGAGAAACGATCCTATTAGTGAGGCTCTAATATTGAATAAGATGAAAACAATTCCTCGATCTGTGACCCACTGAACAGCAAGAACCATAAGCAGCTTTTAATATGATCAAGATCTTACATTAAAAACTTCTCGTTTAACATTTATCGACCCAGTTGAGCTTCGTAAGGAAGTTTGTAACTTTGTGAGACGTTTAAGACTTTGCTTGAACGGTATTTGTATGTGTGGGTTGCCAGGTATGGAGCGGTATCGGCGGGTATGTTCTGTGCCCTCACCACTCTGAGTCAGCAGCTGGAGAACGAGAACGCCGTCGGCGTCTATCAGGTGGCCAAGATGATCAACCTCATGAGACCTGGTGTCTTCACCGACATTGTGAGTGCTGTTAGCGTGAAAGTAGCGCAAATACACAAACACCTGATGCTTTCACACGTGCAGTGTTTAGTTGGTTCGTGATGGCGAGAACGTAGAGTCATACTCGTTGTGAACCGAATCAACCCGTCTGAGAGTGTTTGAGTAGTGCTTCTCCAGTCTAAAGACATGCGATGTAGGCTGATCGGCATTTCCAAATTGTGTGCTCATGCCCTGCGACGGGTTGGCACCCCGTCCCGGCCGTCCCTCACCTTCTGCCCAGGGGTCCAGGCTCGCCCGCACCCCCAGTGTTAGATAAGCGGCATGGAAAACGGATGGATAGAATTTTACTTTAAATGAGATTGTACATTTTCTGCCCTGCACACCTCTAAGGCAAGATTATTTTTCTTACTTTTTGGCTTATTTAATAATGTGCAGTTAATGTGAAAATAAAACCAAACAGCAAACGAACCAAGAGTATCGATTATTAGGATCGGTGTGAAAGTGTATTCGCATTTACATTGTGTCCTAAAGGACTTAGTGCATCAGTGTCATTACTGAACAGCAGGATGTGGGTTAAGGGATATCATTATGGTTTTACAGTCAAACAGACTTCCATTAACCTCCATTCAGCACGAATAGATTTATAGTGGCTTATCTTATTATCGTGATTTGTTATAAATATATTAGTATTTGCTCCAGCTCCATTTCATTATTATGTCGTGCTGTCTACTGCATATCTGTGATGTTTAACCTGAATCTAAAAGCAGTGTGTTGTGTGTGTGTGTGTGTGTGTGTGTGTGTGTGTGTGTGTGTGTGTGTTTTACAGGAGCAGTACCAGTACCTTTACAAGGCTATGCTCAGTCTGGTGAGCACTAAAGAGAACGGAGCCGGTCCTGTGTCCATAGAGCGGAACGGCAGCATGGCCCTGTCTGATGAATCGGACCCTGCCGAGAGCATGGAGTCTCTTGTCTGAAGCTCACACACACACACACGCACACACACACACACACACACATGTGCGCGCAAACACCAGGAGGCGCTTAACTTACTTTGTAAAACTTCAAGGACTAAGACAGACTTTTTTTCTGAGGCCTTTTTTGCCAGAACTCTTGGTTAAACGAATAACCCGATTACTTTTTTACACTGATAAAAAGTTTTTTGATATTTATTTTTTTTTCCTCGCCATTTTATGTCTTAATGTTATCCTACTGAACATTTGCACCTCTGTTTTTGAGTTCACGACAACAAACGAAACACACTTCTGTCTAGTTTGCACTATGAAAATATCAGTGTTACTGCCTACTTCAGTCCTATGCTCTCTACTTTTTTTTTTTTTTCGTTTTATTATTATTTCCACCATGATCAGGTTTCGACATTCCATCATGAAGCTACTCTCAACAGCTTGGAAATGATTGTGACAAGATTGAAACATTCAGGACTCCTACTCTGAACAAACGAAAACATCGGCAAGCAACATCGGATTTCTGCGCTTCATTTCAACTCCATAAAGGATTCCTTTTTTCTTTTTCTTTCTTCTTCTTTTTTTTTTTTTTGCATTGTGCATCTATTAACCTGTTCAACTCATTATCTTTCTGCAGGTGGTATTAAAACAGCTACTGTGAACTTTCTTCTTCTTCTTTTTTTTTCATTTTTGAATGATTCATATTATGCTTTTAATATATATATGAATATATCGTATCTCATTATAACTTGTGGTTTTGTAAAAATGTTAACCGTCATAAGCAACTGGTTCCTTGCTGGCTTGGTTCAATGGTTTTTTCCCCTCACGCTTCTTGATAGCAGTCCATGTCCTCTCTAGCACCCCCTGCTGGTTGTCTTTTCTTTACTCTGCAGTCTGCTGATTCGACTTGAATGGGGAAATCCTAGTCACTCTCGCGTTAATGTTGGTTATTTAGTTCATCGTTTACTCTCCGTGTACGTTTTCTGCATCGGTTGGTTCTCGATGCGGGGTTTTTTTTGTGGGGGGGGGGGGTGGGAGTGTGGGGTGTGTGGTTGTGAAGTCAGAAAAAATCTCTTTTGGTGTGTGTGTTAAAAGAGTGTGTTTTTGTGGTGAATTTACTCAACATATTATATATATATATATATATATATATATATATATATATATATATATATATATATATATATATATATATATAATATAGTCCCTGTTGCTCAAGTCCTGCCTCTGTGTCTCAAAGTCCTTTCTGATCACTTATGTCATGAACATCATGAAAATCAAGAGCAGGAGTGTGTGTGGACGGTGTGTATCATGTCACACAGCAGCACAATGATGGCCTTGTTAACACACCAGTTACCCAACAGCTGCACGAGGAACATTTGATTTGTCACGTTTTACCAAAGACTTCAACATCTCATTTCCATAGCAGCAAATTTGCAGTCTGTGTGAGAGTGTGTGTCTGTGTGTGTGTGTGTGTGTGTGTGTATGAATTTCATGAGGCTGAGGTCCCAACTTGGTTCATTTAGCACTTTTCCAATTTTATGAGAGAGATCACCAGAGACACGGTGAATTTCTTTTTTGTGAAGATGTTGAAATATTTGTGCTTTTGCGATGGCAAGCTCAAGACTTTGATACCACATCCTTAAAAGGCAATTTTGTGTCCTTTACAAAAACAAAAAAAAAAGAACTGCATTCTTGATGGCATCTTTATTTTGCATTGTAATTTTATTCCACCCTTTTTTCTGATGTCCATCTTCTTTACTCAAGTGTCGAGCCTTTGCTTATATGCTGCAATTTAAACAAGTGTATTTGCATCTGTATCCTCTTTTTTTTTTCTTTGAATGTACATATTTTTGCTTGTCTGTCCATCGTGTTTTGGTTTTTTTCGCCTTTAATCCCCTGCTGTATGTTTATAGAATTTTATTTTCATAAAAGTACCGCGTCTGTCAGAATCTCAGCTCTCTGGATGTTTTGTGCAAAAATAAAGTGTAAAAAAAAAAAAAAAAAAAAAAAAAAGAGAGAGAGAGAGAATAACCCCAGTGGTGCATTCACCGAGTGACTGAAGTCTCATGCCTCATATACCACAAGGCAGTGATTGTGATATTCTTTTATTGCTTTGTAGATTGTTTTTCTTTCAATTTCTTTCAATGAGATTATAGGTTTTTTTTTAATTATTATTATTCTGAGGGTGTCATAGGCAAGCTCCACTGATTAAGTTTCCCTCATTCACTTCTGTAATGCAGGCGGGTGTTGACCAACATCATAAACCCTGTTTTTAGCATCCGGAATACCACGAAACGAAGGAAAAAAAAATGTGTTTTTCTTGTTTTGTTGAAAGCTATATCAAAGCATTCTATTATAGTGTTATTTAATATGTAAATTGTATTGCTATACATAAAATAAAATATGGGTTTTGATGTACTTTAAGCATAACTATACGGCCCGCGTCGTACTATATGTGCTGATTTATTGTTGAAATGAAATTGGGAAGAAGACAAACGAAAACATTATTGTTGGTATTTGGTTCTCGGCTGGAGTTTGGTCATGTCTGTCTCCTGAAAACCAGACGCAAGGTTTCACACAACTAATTTCAACTCCGTTTTATTTTCCTGGATTAACAGGTAAGTGGATGTGCTTCGATTTGCTACTGAGCAATAAGTACACATTTAGAATAAATCTACAGCGGTTAAAGTCATGCTTCACTGTCCAGGACAACAGTAAACAGTAACTCATGACTAGGATCGTTCGAGCATCACTAACGATTAATTATCTTGTTCCAAGAAAACATTCCCCACATCACTACACCACCACCACCACCACCATCCTGATCTGCTGACCGTGTAAAATACATAGGTCCATGGACACTCAGTTCTATTCAACTGTATTTATATAGCAGTGTACGTTAGCTGACATGAGGAAGAAACCTTGAGAGGAACCTGGCTTAAAAGGAAACCCATCCTCATCTACATCACCCTGAATAGTGCAATTGAGTCGTTACTCATCCTATGATGAGTAACGACTATGGGTGGTCCCTTTAAGGGTGAAGGGCTGAGAAAGTATTCAGAACAGCAAATGGGCTATAATCAGTACCTACGATGTGACCTATGCATATTGTGTGTGCTCCTGTTAATGTTTACAGTGTATGCATTTTCAGAGAAATTATTAGAAAGGTAGCTAGCATGAGCTAATTTCGAGTATACACTAAATGGCCAAAAGAATGTGAACAACAGACCGTCACACCCATGTGTGCTCATTCCAAAACCAAGGGTAATTAACATGAAGTCGGCCTGTATTTACTGTTCGAATAACCTGCACGTTTCTGTAAAGTCTCTCCACTAGATTTTGAAGTCCATGAGGTCGGGCAATGATTTCGGGTGAGGAGGCCTTCCAGTTCATTCCAAAAATTGTTCAGTGGAGTTGAGCTCAGGGCTCTGTGCAGGACACTCGAGTTCTTCATCAGCCTTGGCAGAGCATGTCTTCATGGAGCTTACTTTGTGCACAGTGAACTTGTCATGCTGGAACAAGTTTGGGCCTCATAGTTTTAGTGAAGGGGTGGGGAAGAACCACATATGGGTGTACTGGTCAGTTGTCCATATACTTTTGGCCATATAAGCGCATCTGAGAAGACCCATATCTATACATACGTTTAGGGCTTGTTCACACCTACCCTTTTCCCCAAACACAGCACATTGCCCCCTACCCTTTCCCCAAATATAACACATTCACATGACAACCTACACAACGCGCAGCACAGTGTAGTGTGCTTGGCTTTGAATTTGTCAACTGGTAACAGAATTTTATGATGGTGCCATCTGCTGGTTAGACTTCCATCAATTTATAACACATAAAACCTGGCATTTAAATAGGCAAAGTGATATTCAGTGATATTTAGTAAACAATTATTAATAAAGGTCAATATTTTATCTACTCTATCAACATGTATGTCATCCCTGCTGGGGGGAAAAAACAGTAGAAACCATCATAGAAATTCTAAAGGTTTCAATTACAAATACCATTACAAACCATCACCAATTACCATTAAAACCATCACTATTATTGGTTCTTAATGGTATCCACCAGACATAACATGTCACCAATAGAATGCAACAAATTACAAGTAGAGACCCACAGGAACCATTACAATTTCCATTAAAACCAATACAAATTCAATATTTGTTTGTTTGATTTCAGAAGGGGTTTCAGTCTCGCCTGGCTAGCCTCGAAGCCTAGCAAAATGTCAATAAAGCGGCGTAAAACAAACGGCTCAATAGTGTTTTTCTATGTTTCTACATACTGTAGGGTATGGGAATGAGCTAATGGTTTCCAGCACTCTATCTAGTGTACTAGCTGTCCGGGATAGGGATTGATAGGATTGTGCGTTTGGTGTTGGATACCGGGGCTGCGGCGCTGGTTTTAACCAGCAGGTGTCGCCAGCGTGTGCTGTTTCCAAGCTTTGGACAGCTAGGCCCAAACATAATGATACCTTTTACAAAACAATTGCAAATCTCTTCACAACAGTGTCTTGTTTTCAATATAATTTACAAATCATTAAATATTAGTGCTTGTATTCTGAGTTTTAGTTAGAGTCTTTGCTGATCAGACCATTTACATGCAATTACTATCACTCTACCTTTTTAATGATACACACATGTGTTTGTCATTAACGCTGCCTATAAAACACTAGCAAAATGAAGGGGTAATGTTATGACTCAGGAGAAGGAGCATGATGATATTAAGGTCCAGATATGGATTGTAACCATGTACTTTATTTCTTTTACATATGCTGTTTCAAGCCTTATAAGCCCCCTAGTGACAACAATCAAAGTTTCGAAACAGGCAGAACGTTTACATGAACAACAATATTCCGATATTAACCTGATTAAGTCAGATTAAGAAACTAACATGTAAACAGCAATTTCTGACTCCTTTAATCTAGATAAAGTCATACTCGAAGTAAACACAAATAGAATTAAGACGTGTGGAGTATGAGTATTTTTGTCACATTATCACAGTGCATTACAGGCATTTACACACCTTAAATAGTACGATTAACGTCGTGTGGGAGTTTTCACCAGCATTTTGTGACAGGACACATACACAAAAATTTATTTCCATTCGGCAACATCAAATTCCATGAAAACAACTCTCTCCCACCGGTCCTTATTCGTATTCTCATCCAGTACCTCCGAGTTTGTCACGGTGGCATGAATGAAATGCTGTCGAATGAAAGTACAAAGAAGGCCTGTCGCTGGAGAATTTGTACCCTCCGTCGTCTCTCTGCATGTACCGCATGACAAACAATTAACTGCACTCAAAGCGTTCGCAAAAAAGAAAGTGAAACACCCAAAACTGTACACTAATGCACCTCGATAATGCGACTAACACAGGAATACTCCACACGTATTGATTCGATTTGTGTTTTTACGTCGAGTATGACTTCAGTCAGATTAAGGTTAATCGATAATCGCTGTTCTTAATCAGAGTATCGTCCTAACCGGGTTAATATCGATTGTCGCTGTCCATTGAAACGTATTGAACCGAGTCATTTTTGCGAAGCGATTCGAATCAGTAATGCTATGTGACACGAAGAGTCGTGTGCTGAAATCACGTGTGCTGAAATCACGTGACCCCCCAATTTGATTCACGCTCCGACCCAGTAGCTGCGTTTTAGTAATCCACTCTTAATCCTATTAAGACCATACTCTAATTAAGAAACTAGCATGTAAACAGCAATTTTTACTTACCTTAATCTAATTAATTTCATAATCGAAGTAAGCAATAACCGAATTAAGACAGGTGGAGTACTCCTGTTTTAGTCGCATTATGGACGTGCATGTAAACACCTTAATCACATTATGAACGTCGTGTGAGAGTTTTCACCGCATTTTGCGACAGGACACGATCACACACGGCAGCGCAACCTGCTTTACGGCGAACAAGAGAGTTCGCCTGCGACCCAAATCGCATACTTTCCTATTATAGGCCTGTAGTGGGGAAAAATACATGGCTACTATATAGACCGTAATTACGCGATTTGGGACACACCCACGGTTGAAGCGTTTGTCTATTAGCACGTACAGCATGACAAATAATTAACTGCACTTAAAGTGTTCGTAGAAATGTAATTAAATTAAGTTAAAGTAATTAATAAAACTTTAATAAAAACACCCAAAACTGTATAGGTACCATATGATGAACTGTATGTCAGTACGTGAAATTCTGGTGTGACGTCGGAGGGAGTGGCGCGGTGACGTAATGACACGGGCTCTTAATCTAATTATGTTCTAAAACATGTCAAACGGGAACATGACAGGGGTATTCTAAAAGCGACTCATGTGAACACCTTAATCACATTATTATCTTAATCAGAGTAAGGTCAATATTTAGATTACTACTGTCCATGTAAACGTAGTCACTTGACTCGCAGTAACGGTTTCGAAGCTTCACGAAGCAGCAGTTCAAAAGCGGCCGTCGCTAGTCGGCGCTGTGTCGCACTGCGCATGCGCGGAGTCGTGACCGCGCAGTTGTGTGAGACGTTTGAACGCGCGTGAAGTTTGTGCATCGCTCCGGCCGCCGCTAATCACTGCACCGACTCCACAAGCGCACGGTGAGGGGATCAACACCTTTTATTACTATTATTATTACTACTATAGAGCTTAAGTAAGGTTACTTTCCTCGAAGAGAACGAATCGTCCTGGAGGAAAAGAAAAGAAAACTCTCGCGTGTAATGTTTAATCCCGAGGAGAGAACAATGCTACAAGTTAGCGGACGATTTGAAAGCTAAAAGCTAACAGGAGCTCTGTAGCACTCGGCTAACTAGCAGCCGGAGCTAAGCTTCCATTTCAACGCATTTCACTTGTGCGTATTATTATTAGTATCATTATGAATAGACTCTGGGGAATGTATTATAATCGTGTAGAGTCTGAGCAAAGCTTCTTTAGGCTTTCTCATGACTGAGAATGTTAGCTAGCTTAGCTTAGCTGTTACCATGGCTGCTCTGCGGATAAATTAGCAGAAGTAACGGAATGAATGAGTGTGTGTGTGAGATGGAGAACGAGCTGGTTTAAAGAGCAGGCTCAGGTGTATGTAGATGTTTGTGTGTAGGTGGGGCTGAGACACTTAAGGCCTTGCTCAACATCTCAGCTCGTCTCCTCCTCCTATGATCCGTGTTAAAGAGCTGGTCCTCATGTAATTCACGCCTGAGTGGGTGGTGGGGAAGGTCTACCGAAACCCGCTTGTCTTCAGATGTACTTCTCCATGAAGTCATACAGAACCGTACAGGTGTCTTCTTCAGCTTCTTGTTCCTCTCTGTATTCCAGAGCTACCATGGAGCTAAATGACGCCAACCTCCAAACTCTGACTGAGTACCTGCGGAAAACGCTCGACCCCGATCCGCTGGTCAGGCGTCCAGGTATAGCTTCCGAATCTTTCAGGGTTTTGAGTGTGTCTCTGCCTCGTGAAGACTCAAAGAAGCGATGGCGATTTTTGTCGTCTTTCCTACAGCGGAGAAGTTTCTGGAGTCGGTGGAGGGCAACCAGAACTACCCCATCCTGTTACTGACGACGCTGGAGAAGTCCCAGGACGACGTGATCCGAGTCTGTGCGGCGGTCACCTTTAAGAACTACATTAAGAGGAACTGGCGTATAGTGAGTCTGAGCTTCACAGCTTCTGCTCGGGGAGAGAACTGAAGATGATTACTGGCTGTGTGTGGGGTTGTTATTTAGAGCATTCTTCACGTGGTTTTTGTTGTTTTTAGGTTGAAGATGAGCCAAACAAAATTTCAGATCCTGACCGGACAGCTATCAAGGCCAACATTGTAAATCTGATGCTGAGCAGTCCCGAGCAAATACAGAAACAGGTATCAGTATTCTAGAGATGCGCGCGTCTGCTCTCTCAACCTTTTTTCAGACATGGATCCCTAGCACATTCCGACAGATCCTCACAAACACCTCACATAACATATGTATGTTAATATGTAATTGTATCGTGTGTATGTGTATATATATATGTGTGTGTGTGTGTATGTATGTGTATGTATGTGTGTGTATATATATATATATATATATATATATATATATATATATATATACATACACACACACACACGATCATACGTTACAATTACATATTAACATACACATGTTATGTGAGGTGTTTGTGAGGATCCGTCGATATATAGTAGTTTACGCTACATGTTTTCATTACTAACACGTGTCTACGTGTTTAGTTGTGTGTTAGATTTGTTATAATGCCTGCTGTTCACGTTGCTTTAACGCGAGCCGTGGCGTTTTTAATACGCTGATGAGCGTTTCATGTCGCACGTTGGTGACGCGCATGTTTCATCTTATCCGACAGTGTTAAACTTGAAATTGGAAGTTTGTGCAGATAAACGGGGAAATGTTCACTCTTTTTATTGCTAACGTTACACTTGATTGGATCGTTACTCTGAGCTATCGCATGTTTATGAAAAATAAAATAAGTCAATTTTGCACACTATGCAAAATTTTGTTACGCTTGCACTCGATATCGACTCGTGAATGAGCGAGCTGAGCTACGTTCGTGTGAGTTGCAAACGGATAACTATGCATATACACACCGTCGGTCAAAAGTTTGTGGACACTCAACTGAATCATGTTTCTCATGATCTTGAAAGTCTTTTGATCTGAAGGTGTGTGATTAAATGTTTGAAATCGTGTGTTGTAGACACCCACATAATTGTGCCAGCATATTCATTTCTTTCATTAGAAAGCTAACGTTTTATTTACAAAACAAATCTATTTTTAAACGGAAGACCCAGAGTGAAACATTCCGAAAAGCAGCAGATAACTGTCACACCTATGCTGGACACTTATCCGCTGCTTTTCGGAATATTTCAGATCATGAGAAACATGTTTCACTCGAGTGTCCACAAACATTTGACCGGCCGTGTGTATAACCACTGTGTATAACAACATAATTCCCATAGTTCCATTTGTGTTATTCCAGAGGTTTGATGACTTTTTTTTTATTATTATTATTAATATAAAATGTTGGGGGGATAAATAGTGATTGAATCTATACTTTTGACCAATAGTGAAGTTGTTTGTTTGTTTGTTTTATGGTACATTTTTGATCAGAGGTTTTCTCTGAAATTTAATGGGCCTAAAAATATCTTTTTAAAATATATATATATATATATATATATATATATATATATATATGTGTGTGTGTGTGAGAGTGAGTGAAATATTTAACCAAAATACCACTTGGACATCCCAAGAGCCTGTTGTTGTGCCACAAGGTGTCCTGCTTGAGATCCTGAACATATTACCTAACATCAGTTCATGCTAATTTAATCTGCTTAAAAGTACTTCTTTCTAACAGCCAGAACACGTCCTCGGATCATGTGCATGTCTGAAATGTTTCGTTTATGGAAAGTCAATAGGAAGTAGAGTTTTGTTTTTATACTGAGCCTACTTTTTAGCCAGACAACTGTGCTTGTGGGGGAGGAAACAATATACTGGATATGCAATCACGATTTATTCACCCCTGTGCTTTCTGACAGTTATTTATAAAACATAACACAAGTGCATAGCAAAGATAAATAGCACCATGCAGCAGTTCAGAGGCATTGAAATACAGTTCTGATTTTATGAGCGTGTCACTGACTAGCGGTTTGCTTTTTTCCAGCTGAGCGACGCTATCAGCATCATCGGGCGAGAAGATTTCCCTCAGAAGTGGCCGGATCTCCTGACTGAGATGGTAACGCGCTTCCAGAGTGGAGATTTCCACATCATCAACGGCGTGCTCCGCACCGCTCACTCGCTCTTTAAACGGTATGTCAGGAACTCCGTGGTTTCTTCACGTAGTAAAATGCACTTGTCTAGAGTGTGCAATGGCATGGGGGGGAGGGGTGTCTGAGAACTTGGTGGTTGGTCAAGAAGTCATGGCTTAAAGTTTTATCTGATGGCAGCTGCTGCTGTTCCCCAGAAGAAGACATTTCTCTGAGGACCCTGTATAGTCATCGATTCACTTTAGCGTCTCAGCTAATGGTTGATCTGTTGAATGTATTTTTCTCGGGCAGATATCGGCATGAGTTCAAGTCTAATGAGCTTTGGCAAGAGATCAAATTGGTATTGGACACTTTTGCCCAGCCTCTTACTGAGCTCTTTAAGGTAAATGCAGAATGTTTTTTTTTTTTTTAATGTATTTATTTATTCTCATCAGGTCTAGCTGTTCTGTTAAAAGAGGAAATGCTCACAACACTCGCTTATTTTTAACAAATATTTGCCCTTCCACTTCTAGGCTACGATCGACCTGTGTCAAACTCATGCTACAGACATCAACGCCTTGAAGGTCCTCTTCTCCTCTCTCACACTTATATCAAAGCTGTTCTACAGTCTTAACTTCCAGGTATGGCATCTTCTCTTAATGTTCGAATTTTACTTTTGTAAACATGTTCACGCAGGACGATATGGATATGGGATTGTTGTTTATGTTGTTGTTTCTCCAGGATCTTCCAGAGTTCTTTGAAGACAACATGGAGACTTGGATGACACACTTTCACAATTTATTAACCTTGGACAACAAGCTCTTACAGACTGACGTGAGTCCGTGTTTCTCATCTGGTTGAGAACGTTGAACTAGGTTAAACGTTGCATTAAAAACTTTTATAGTACGAAGTGTTCGTGATATTTTGATTTACTATCTATAGCAAAGGCTTTTGTGAATTCAGAGCTTGAGGGGAGAGGAGAATGTGAAATGCTGCACAAACAGTAACCCAAGCTCATTATCAACCCTGGAGCTGTGAAGCACCCCACCACCCACTGCAAACAAAAAAAAAACCTCATCCAGACAGCTAGTGGTCACTGTAAACAATACCATTGGTCTATTTTAATAGAAGTTGACAATACCAAAAATATGCTGAGAGAAGTGTATTGTGGTCTACATTTCATTATTATATCATTCACCCCTACCATATAGTATGTTAAAGGGTAATCATACTCGAAATAACATGATATAGGCTCTTCTTTTCTTTTTTTTTGTTCCCTGTGGTGTCATTTCAAAGCTTTCTGTCACTAGTTTTGGTGGAAGATGAGTTTATTTTTAGCTCGCTCGTGTTTCAGGACGAGGAGGAAGCTGGTCTCTTGGAGCTGCTGAAATCTCAGATCTGCGATAATGCGGCTCTTTATGCTCAGAAGTACGACGAGGAGTTTCAGCCCTACCTGCCTCGATTTGTCACGGCCATCTGGAATCTGCTGGTCACCACAGGGCAAGAGGTCAAATATGACTTGGTGAGTTATGGCTTTAGATGACTGTGTGTAATGCCTTTGGCTGTTCTGGCGTATAGGCAAACGGTGGCATCATCACAATGCCACTGGACCGATCAGAATGACCCAGAATTTAAATGATTTTTTTCCCCCTGAAGTTCTTTCTGTGAAACTTTTCTCATGGGGTTATGGTTGGCTCTTGCAGCTCGTGAGCAATGCCATCCAGTTCCTGGCATCGGTGTGCGAGAGGCCACACTACAAACACCTGTTTGAAGATCAGAACACACTCACCAGCATCTGTGAAAAGGTCATCGTCCCCAACATGGAATTCAGAAGTATGTGCTCCATGATTGATTGATTGTTTGTTTGTTTGTTTGCTTTGGCAGATATTTCGGTGTGTTGCCTTTATTTGTAATCGTGTTTTTAATGACGTGCGCTCAGGTGCGGATGAAGAAGCGTTCGAGGACAATTCAGAAGAGTATATTATAAGAGACCTTGAAGGCTCAGGTATGAATTTGACTCGTTCCTAGTTTCTTCCAGGAAAAGAAATTTATGAATACCATTTTAAAGATGCAATTCGAGGCCTGATTTGTAGCTATCTATTTAAATTGAAAATATTTGATTTACCCGTTTCAGCATGTTTGTTTAACTTTTAAACAGCATGAAAAAGATCCGAACTACAGCTGCGATGTTTTTCTTCTCAGACATTGACACGAGGCGGCGAGCTGCCTGTGACCTGGTGCGAGGACTCTGTAAATTCTTCGAGGGCCCGGTGACAGCCATTTTCTCCGGCTACGTAAACTCCATGCTGACCGAATACGCCAAGAACCCAGCTGTGAACTGGAAGCACAAAGATGCCGCTATCTACCTAGTGACATCACTAGCCTCCAAAGCCCAGACACAGAAGGTTGGAACTTATCTACCCCTTTTAATTTGGCCGTCAGTCACTGTATAGTTGTGCTTGCTTTGTTGTGCTGTTCATTAAATTGACCTAAGAAGAAAAAAAAGCCCTAGTTTGTCTGCTAAGTTTGTTTATTATTGGCAGCATGGGATCACGCAAGCCAACGAGCTGGTGAACCTAACAGAGTTCTTTGTCAACCACATTCTTCTTGACCTGAGGTCTCCCAATGGTAAAAAGAATTCACTTCTTAATCCAGATTAATATCTCCACGCTGCTGCAGCTAATAAAATAACACCGGGTGGTCCTGTTGTATTTACAGTGAATGAGTTTCCAGTCTTAAAAGCAGATGCAATCAAATACGTGATGACTTTCAGAAGTCAGGTAAGCTCTTCTCCTCTTTCACGTCTGTAAGAAAAAAGTTTACCTCATACTGACGAATTTAAAAAATTTAACAGCATGGACAAATCAGATTAGTTTAGTGCTTTGACTGAATACTGAGGAATGTCACTACTCGTATAAGTAGCAAGTAAAAACGATTACAGCTGTCTCAGGTGATGGGGATGAAGTGATTTTATTTAAATGAAACTAATTTACCTTGTTTAATTTCTGCTCTTTTTTGCACTGGAATTGTCTCAGCTTCCCAAGGAGCAGCTGCTCGAGAGCGTTCCTCAGCTGATTACTCACCTACGGGCCGAGAGCACGGTGCAACACACCTACGCAGCTCATGCTTTAGAGCGGCTCTTCACCATGAGGGGAGCCAACAACTCCACATTGTGAGTGCAGCTACATTCTTGCATCACCTAGAGCAGCGGTCCCCAACCTTTTTTCCGCCACGGACCGGTTTAATATCAGACAACATTTTCACAGACTGGCCTTTAAGGTGTGGCGGATAAATACAACAAAATAAAATGATACGACCGACATAAAAACTGGGGTATTTTTTAAATCTAATAATAAACGTGAATCCAGTGTGAAATCGCAGCTTCATTAGCAGAGTCCTGGTAACGTCAAGCCAACAACATAGCATGAGTTACATCCACTCTACCACTTAACGTATCACGTGACCAAGTAACATATCACGTGACCGAGACAAGCGAGTCGTAGACGGATGTAACGGAGAGAATCCGGTCATTTTTCAAAATAAAACATCATTCAGACTCCAATAATAAATAAAATGGAAATAATGCAAGTTATTTATTCTTTTTGTGCGGCCCGGTACCAAATGACCGACGGACCGGTACTGGTCCGGAGGTTGGGGAGCTCTGACCTATAGCACCAGGTCTTAACTATATACACTCGACTGGAACGTTTCTCATGATTTTATAAACCTTTTGATATGTTTGAACTCAGTGTTGTAGAAAACAATATAATTGTGCCGACATTAATTTCTTTCATCAGAAAACTAACATTTTATTTACAAAAAATATTTTTTAGACAACTCCAACTACTCTGAGCGAAATATTCCAAAAAGCAGCCAAAAAATGTCCAGTGTGGGTGTGAACTCACAACTCAGGGAGATTCCTCAAGAAATCGGTTTGATAAAATGCTAAGAATACATTTTTGCTTAGAATTTCCAGAAAGGGTGTCTAACTTCATCTACTTGGAAGATGCTAAAATACTAAATTAATTTGAATTATTTTGGGGTTTTTCCACAGTATAATTCCCATAGTTCCATTCGTGTTACTGATGATTTTAGAATTATTCTTAAAGGGGGGGGTTAAGAATGAGGGTGTCTAAACTTTTGATGTGTAGTGTATACGCACGCAACACTTCTGGGTTTGGATCAGTCCCATCACTTTATTTCAACCCACCGAAGATGACGTGTTACACTTGAAGTTTACTAAATCTGACGTTTTATGGTTGACGTCTTCCAAAGGTTCATCCAACAAGAACCAGTCAAGTGCTTTTGTATAACCTTCCTGTGGGTCGGTTACTCAAAATATTGAGTTTCTCATCTGTGTTTCAGTTATAAATTTGTGTTAATACATTTGTGTGAATCCTTTCCTATGTCCGTATCTGTAATGCTGGATGTAAACAAACTAGCTTGTACTTTTTGTGTAAATTTATCTTTTAAAAAATCCTTCCATGGCACTGCCTTTTTTTGGGGAGAATCAGATGTTTGAGCTGGAAGACCACTATAACTCATTCGCTGTCCCAAATTAATATTCACATTTGTTTCCCCCCTCACACTTTTAAGCTTCTCAGTTGCTGAGGTCGCAACTTTCACAGAACAGCTCCTCAACAACTTGTTCAACGCCCTGGCGATACCTGGCTCGTCAGAGAACGAATACATCATGAAAGGTGCCTCCTATTCAGATACCGTTTAAAGTTTGTTATATTTCATGCTAAATCTCAATTGATGTATGTAATACTTCTATGTAAAATTAGTTGAATTCTCATTCTATGTCTTTTACAGCCATCATGCGAAGCTTCTCGCTTCTCCAGGAAGCCATCGTGCCCTACATCCCTACGCTGATTGGCCAACTCACTCAGAAGCTCCTCCTAGTTAGCAAGGTAGGAAAATCGCATGCCTGCATTCCTCGAATACCGACACCCCCAAATATCAAGCTTTAAAAGGTTGTGCACAGTGTCCGGTCTGACAGCCCCTGTCTCCAGTTGTGGCAATGGACATGCAGACAGGACACAGATTAACAACCGTCCAGTAAAGGGGACGTTTCCCAAGGAGGACTTGGTCCTAAAGGCAGGATGGGACATTCATTTAAAATGTTTCACTATTTGCTAGAAAGGCAAATAGTGTCTCTTTTGTGTATTAGATGATTTTTTCCCTCTCCTCGTTTTGAGTTAATGTATCAGGGTCTAACCAATATTCATGTTTTGTCTCTAATTCAATTTTAAGGAGCCAAAATTTCAATAACTGCCCAAACACAGTAACTTCCTCTTAATATGAAGCAAGTATCTAATTTTAATTAATTAAAAGTAAATTTTTCTGTTCTCCTTAACAAAAGACCCTATAATAATTTATTTTGTTCACACTTAATGAGTGACCAAGCAGTAAGTTTGGGTTTTTTTCAAATATGATCACATTCCTGTGTGTCGTTTCCAAATGATGAGTTTGTGGTACTTTTTAATATCCAAATGACCATGACTAGTAAACAAGAAATTAAGTTTTAGAGATCACTTTTGATTAAAGAGCATGTCTGTCCAGCACTACTTCTCTACTTCTTCCTCCCTAACATCTGTCTTTTAAGGAGTTGACCTGATGTTTGTTTTTCGTCTATCCAGAATCCCAGCAAGCCCCATTTCAATCACTACCTGTTTGAGTCACTGTGCTTATCCATCCGGATCACCTGTAAGGCAAACCCTGTGACCGTGGGTAGCTTCGAGGAGGCCCTCTTCCCCGTATTCACGGAGATCCTTCAGAACGACGTGCAGGGTGCGTAGACTTTATTTCACCATCCATCAGGTTCACATTTTAATACTGACTGCACACTACACAATTTTATTATTTTAAACTGAAGATTTACTTCCTGCAGTAGAAAAGTACACTTCTTCCATAAACCAAGTTTTGATCAGATTGTTTGACAAGCTGGTGTTTTGTTGGTGACGATTCACATCCTACAAAAATGATCAAAACCATCATGGTTTTAGTAAAACTATCGACAATTCTACAGTTATACAGAATGTTGGTACACTGATTTGATAGGGTGAGACATAAAAACCACCTCCTTCCTATATAAAATGTATTTATTTTTAAAATGCTAAAACTCTCTCTCTCGCTCTCTCGCCCTGTGCAGAGTTTGTGCCGTATGTGTTCCAGGTGATGTCCTTACTGCTAGAGATCCACACTAGTGATATCCCTTCCTCCTACTTGGCTCTGTTCCCTCACCTACTGCAGCCTGTCTTGTGGGAGCGCACGGGTAACATCCCGCCTCTGGTGCGCCTCCTGCAGGCCTATCTGGAGAAAGGAGGAGGCACTATCGCCAGCTCAGCCGCAGATAAGATCGTGAGTCCCCGTCTGCACACTGTTTATGCATTAATTTAGTTTTTGTCATTTTAAATTCGGGGGGCAGTATTAAAAATCGGACAACAACTCAATATTATGATCTTGGATTACTGTACCTGCTTGGATATCATTAAACACCATTCATGCAGTGCAGCTGTTAAAATTTGCTGCTGAAATGTTCTTAGTGTACTTCTGGACAATTTTTATCTCCTATAACATATCAAGACTTCGCACCCCACTGTGTCAGGTTGAAGTGCTGCTTTATATCCTGCTCTTCTGCATACTTTATTTCTCCAGCCTGGTCTCCTCGGCGTGTTCCAGAAGCTCATCGCCTCCAAGGCCAATGACCACCAGGGTTTTTACCTTCTTAACAGCATAGTGGAGCACATGCCCACGTGAGTGATCATAACTAACTGAAATGTTCAGGTTTTTTGTTTTTTTTTTTTTGACCTAATGGTCTAATTTCCTCTATCTCCAGAGAATCAATTAGTCAGTATAGGAAGCAGATTTTCATCCTGCTCTTCCAAAGATTGCAGAGCTCCAAGACCACCAAGTTCATCAAGAGTAAGTTGAACGAACGCCACTCAGATTCTTCATTCTGCTAGCAAACCAGACTGACATGAGGAGTACCACTTCAGACATGACACCTCACCACGATTTCCTACTTTCTCCACAGGTTTTCTTGTCTTCATTAACCTCTATTGTGTGAAATATGGGGCGATTGCGTTGCAGGAGATATTTGATGACATCCAGCCAAAGTGAGTAATAATGTCTGCTAAAGTTTGAATGTGTTGGCCCAGCACTGCTTTATCAGTACTGATGTTCTCCTATTACACTGTAGCTCGAGTTATAGTCTTGGATTAAAGTGGTGTCCGTGTACTGTGCTCATTAGAATGTTAGGCCACACCCAAACAGTTTTATTCCTTATCCAAGTTTAAGGGAGTTTAATGTCTCTTGTTCGGGTGTTTATGCAAACATTTTAAATGTATTCCATTTAAAACCCATCAACCGTTCTATAACTCATTCCATGCCAAATGCTTTTTCTTTTCTTTTTTTGTGGTTTATTTGTTTGGCAGAATGTTTGGCATGGTGTTGGAGAAGATCGTGATCCCGGAAGTACAGAAAGTATCCGGGCAGGTGGAGAAGAAGATCTGCGCAGTAGGCATCACCAAGATCCTCACAGAGTGCCCAGCCATGATGGACACAGAGTACACCAAGCTCTGGTAAGATCACAGCGGTCCTCCTTTTGACCTGAAAGTTCACAAACCAGTGGAAATACATGGAGCACATGTCAGTTCAAACATGCTGAGCGAAATGAATGTGTAGAGCGTAAGGGAGAATGTGTAGAGCATATGTTGTACTTAAGAAATACAAAATGAAGTACATGATGTTTTACTCTCATTGGCTCCTGACTATTCAGACCCCATCCTGTAGTATTATAAGCACTCACTGTGAAGGAAGTTGCAAAACTCTCAAGAATCCAGTTTGGAGTACTACAGGAGTTGTACAGAGCACAGTGTTGTCTCTGCCTCTGTAAACACTTCTCATGTTTTGCTGTAGGCCGCTTGTGCTCCAGGCCCTGATCGGACTGTTTGAGTTGCCGGAGGACGACAGCATCCCTGACGACGAGCACTTCATCGACATAGAGGACACGCCAGGTTACCAGACCGCCTTCTCTCAGCTGGCCTTTGCTGGCAAGAAGGAGCACGATCCTATTGGAGATGCTGTCAGCAACCCTAAAATCCTGCTGGCCCAGTCTTTACACAAACTCTCCACAGCCTGCCCTGGGAGGGTGAGGACACAATACACATCACAACATGTCACAGAAATTATTATTATTATTATTATTAGGATGTAGCAAACAAGTCATCTGATTTAAAGCCGTCCAAAGCAGTACCGTTATCTGCACGCTGATAAAACCTAAGACTATTTAAAATGGATATGTTTTCTGAGAAAGTTAATGCAGCTGAGCCTTGTGTGTGGGTGGGGGGGTGACTAGGGGGCTGCAAAGGGATGCAGCATACACAAGGCGGTGGGGGGGCTGAAAAGGTTTGAGAATCACTGCTGTGTAGGATGAGCGGTACAGAAAACGGATGGATTTGACTTTGCACATGAACATACAATCATGCACTTGCTGAGATGAGAGGATAATCGCGTACCCAGAAACCACAGAAGTGGTGCAGAAGTAACATGTCCTCCGTGTCCTGTCTGAATTTGGACGATGTGTGTGATGTCATTTATACCTAAAGCAGTTTTGCAATTCAGTTACATTTCAGTGTCATGAAATGGGTGAAAAAAAGACATTCAGTAGTTTTGTGATCGTCAGCAAAGGTCATGTCACTGAGACGCGCCACTTCAGTATGAACGTGTTGCATTACAATGGAGTTTTTAAACTTTTGTTACTAAAAGTCTAATTATATGGATTTATTTATTTTTCTTTCTCTGGGCAGGTTACGTCCATGCTGAGTACAAGTCTAAACGCTGATGCGTTGCAGTTTCTGCAGGGTTACCTCCAGGCTGCTTCAGTCCAGCTCGTCTAAGACAGGCGCTATCTCCACTCTTCGTCTCTAGACTCTGTGTGCGTTCAGACTGACGGACCTAGACGTTAACCAACAGATGACCAGTCGACCTAACACCCTGCACCCTGAAGCATCAAAGCTGTGTTTTAAAATGGATTGTGACCAAGCAGAAAAGTTCTCACAGTGAAGAAGAGCTGCTGCTTTGTCCACGCCAGCCACTCGCTACCCAGTTACAGATCTGTCCTCTAGCATTTTGATCAGACTCTTTACATCTGTTAACAATCCAGACATCACAATATGTATTGACAGTCATTTGGAGGAGGAATGACCTCTGGGATGACTGTTGATGTCTTTAACATTCAGTGGGATAATTTGTTTTTCATGTAGATCCACAAGTGGTTTTTATTGTATTAAATAAGGGCTTTCATTGTGGCACTTAAAAAGAAAAAAAAAAAGTTTTCTCTTTGTTGCATGTCAGTCTTTGTCTGGTCTTAGTCATAAGGCTCTGTCTAATTGTTAATAAAGAAAAGCACTTGTATATTTTTTTGTAGACTTTTATCCCTTTTTATTGCAAAACATTACTTAATGTTGCATATAAACTAATGTTATGTGTGGGTGTGCAACGTTGGCGGTTCATGCATTAATGCTAATGACGCCATTAAGAGTGTTGGTCATTCTGTTCAGTTTTATAGCACCGTGCAGTTTAATGCTTGAATTTGTTTGGTCAGAAGGTGTGGTACAGCACAGGTACGCGACCAGTCAAAAGTAGACCCTCATTTCTTTATCTATTTATTTTTCCCCCCACATTTTATTATAATAATGAATCAGAATTCGAGTTTTGATTTATTGTGATATGTCTAGAGTAACACACATGGAACTATGGGAATTATGGTGTGATAAAGTCAAAATAATTTAATATTTTAGCATCTTCAAAGTAGACACCCTTTTTGCTTAGAATTTCCAGAAATTTATTCTTGGCATTTTCCTCAACTGACTTCTTGAGGAATGTCCCTGAGATGTTTTAATCAGTATTAAAGGAGTTCACACCGATGCTGGACACTTATCGCTGCTTTTCGTAATCTTTTGCCAAGTCGTTTGTTTACAAAAAAACAAAAACTTTTTTTGTAAATAAAATGTTAGTTTTCAAATGAAAAATGAATACGTCGGCAGGATACCATACACCATACACCTTCAGATCAAAAGGTTTTTAAGATCATGAGCAACATTTCAGTTGAGTGTCCACAAACATTTGACCAGTAGTGTAGATCCAACTAACATGAACAATAGGTTAATATTAACTAAAACTCTGCTTGCACCTTGTGCTGCATCACAACCCCTCAGTATGCATTATTTTCATGTGATGGTACGCTCTGTCGTACATTATTCCCTACATGGTGTGGTGTTAAATCAAATGGATAAGCTATATTACATCAATGTCCGGGGTTGGGGGTTCAAATCCATACCTCCACCCTGTGTGTGTGTGTGTGTGTGTGTGGGTTTGCATGTTCAAACTCTGCAGCAATAGTGCCTTTAAGTCCTGTAATCCGTGAGGTGGGGTTTCCATGGATCAGACTTGTTCGTCCAGTACATCCCACAAATGCTCGATCAGATTGAGATCTGGGGAATTCTAAGGCCGAGTCAACACCTTTGTCATGTTCCTCAAAGCGTTCTTGAACACTCGCAGTGAGGCAGGGTGCGTTATCCTGCTGAAAGAGGCCACGGTCATTAAGAACAGCGTTGCCATGAAGGAATGTTTAGGTAGGTGGTATGTGTCCACACAAATGTCAGGACCCAAAGTTTCCCAGCAGAACATTGCACAGAGCATCACACTACCTCAGTGCATCAATGCATCATGGTATAATCTCTTCCTCAGATAAGCCACACACACGCACCCGGCGCTCCACATGATGTAAAAGAAAACGTGATTCATCAGACCAGCCCACCTTCTTCCATTGCTCCATGGTCCAGTTTTAATGCTCACATGCCCATTGTAGGAGCTTTCGGTGGTGGACGGGTCGGCATGGGTACTCTGGCTGGTCTGCAGATACACTGTGTGTTCTGACACTTTTCTATCAGAGCCCGCGTTCATTTTTTCAGCAGTTTGTGCTACAGTAGACTTCTGTGGGATCGAACCAGACGGGTTAACCTTCTCTCCCCTCACATCAACGAGCCATGGGTCCCTGTCGCCAGTTTACTTCTCGTCCTTCCTTTGACCAATTTTTGTAGGTACTAACCACTGCACACCGGGAACACCCCACAGGACGAGCTCTGACCCAGTCGTCCAGCCATCACAATTTGGCCCTCGTCAAAGTCACTCAGATCCTTACACTGGCCCATTTTTCCTGGTTCCAGCACATCAACCCGAGAACTGTCAGTTCACTTGCTGTGTAATATATCCCAGCCCTTAACAGGTGCCACTGTAACGAGATAATCAATTTTATTCACTTCACCGATCAGTGGCTTTAATATTATGGCTAATCTGTGTGAGGTACGTTATCTGAACATGGTCAAGAATTGCACTAGTGGTTTTTAGGCCCAAAAAAAGAGATAAAATTGGCCTAAAACTGTGTCAAATCTAATAACGTTAGGTAATAATGCTCGTTACCGAGCTAAATTAGCTAGCTAACTACCTAACATGCTAACAAACTAGCAAGATCAAGTCATAAAAGTTCCATCCACTGGTAGGTTGGCTACATAATAATCAGTCTGAATGCAGCACGCTGAGTGTTAGCCTGTAGTCCTTCACACATTCAGTACTTTATCGCTTGTTTGTATGTTTCCGGTTGGAAATGGATGGTGAGGAATTCAACATAAAATCTAGTGTTGAGGCTACACTGTTCAAACTAGCAGGCGCCAAAGCACAGGCGATCATAAATTTCTAACGCACATGCACAGGAGCCGCACAAGTGAAATTTTAACTGAGGGTTGTTTTTGTTTTGTTTTTTTAACAGTTTTTTGCAAATGAGGTATGAAGCTATAAAGAAGTGATTTGTATTTTCCCAAAATTGTGTACATTTAGTTGATCAGTCAAGACATTGTTTGAGCTACTCGCTACTACGCTGATGTAGCTAACATGTAATGTATCTCTATTTCAAAATCCAAAAGTTCTTCACTGGGTTTAAGACTTCATTTAATCCATAAAGTTTTCATTTAAAGACTAATCAATTTAGTCCTTTAAAAAGTTTATAGTCCAGCTTCACTAATAATTACCCAGGGCCCTGCCTATTTATTTAGTGAGATTTAATCAAATAAACTAACTTTTATTGAAGGTACTCTTTACACTGCACTTCAGGAAAACTAAGTTGATGTCAAACATGGTGTTGCAGGTCGATGCTCATGTTTCAGCAACAACATGGAAAGTAAAAGTCAAGAAACGTGTTGACTGGTTCCTAGAAGCACTGTGAAGTTAAGATCTTACCTGGAGTTTGATGTGTTGCTCACTCTAAAATCTACCAGTGATAATTGTTCTGAGATGCCTTTGGGAAACGCGGTCCTGTTGGTTGGTCTGTTCACACGGTGTGTGTAAAACTTCATCCTCTCCTTCCAGAGCTTCCTTTGGCTGGTCAGTGTTTTGTACTGAATTGCAAAAATACCAACAGCCAGTGAGGTTTGGACTTAACTTAATAAATCATGCAGATTTCTACTGAGCATTGAAGGTTATGTTGTTATTTTTTGGGGTGGGAGCCGCTTTTAAATGACACGCTACCTAACAAATTTTAAGATGCACTTTCAGTAGCCCACTGTGGCATTGTGGGAAAGTACTTGGCTTTCAAGTCTGAGGTTGTGGGTTTGAATCTGTCTTTGGTGGAATGAGTAGCTTGGCTTAGAGGTTGGAGAAGGATAAGAGGAGAGAAATAAAAGAATTTAAGACACCAAACAGTGTACCTGGTTAGTTTTTGTACTGTCAAAATCCAACAGCCAGTGGTGTTTGGACTTTCCTGAAGAAATCATGTAGATTCATACTGAAACTAAATGATGTAGATTTAAAGACAAGTCCCCCCCAAAAAAGGAACTACTCGTGGTACTGTGGTAAAAGCCTTGCCGCTCATCTGTGAGGGTGTAAGAGTCAATGGTGAGTCACTGGCTGTGTGAGTCAATGGTGGAGGCCTGAAAGTGGTGGAATAAAGGGCAAAAGTGAAGGAGATTGGATGGGGAAAACAGAAGTGCAAGGAGAAGAAAGGTTGGTTTGGTGAAAAAGTGGGAAAAGAAAGTAATATAACATTGTGAAAGGAAATGCAATTTTTTAAATCTTCTGACTGTGGTCTAGTGAGTGACACCTTCCCCCACAAAGTGCTTACTCACCCTCTGGAACTGCCTACTGACCGTCCCACTCAGTGCCCGCTCTCTCGCTCTGTGGGCCACTGACCACCCCACTCAGTGCCCACTCACTCGCTCTGTGGGCCACTCAGTACCCGCTCTCTCTTACTCTGTGGGCCACTCAGTGCCCGCTGTCTCTCGCTCTCTGGGCCACTGAGCACCCCACTCAGTGCCCACTCTCTCACTCTGTGGGCCACTCAGTGCCCGCTCTCTCTCGCTCTGTGGGCCACTGACCACCCCACTCAGTGCCCACTCTCTCGCTCTGTGGGCCACTCAGTACCCGCTCTCTCTCACTCTGTGGGCCACTCAGTGCCCGCTCTCTCTCGCTCTGTGGGCCACTGACCACCCCACTCAGTGCCCACTCACTCGCTCTGTGGGCCACTCAGTGCTCACTCTCTCGCTCTGTGGGCCACTCAGTGCTCACTCACTCGCTCTGTGGGCCACTCAGTGCCCGCTCTCTCTCGCTCTGTGGGCCACTGAGCACCCCACTCAGTGCCCACTCTCTCGCTCTGTGGGCCACTCAGTGCATGCTCGTTCTCTCACTCTGTGGGCCACTCAGTCCACGTTCTCTCTCGCTCTGTGGGCCACTGACCACCCCACTCAGTGCCCACTCTCTCGCTCTGTCATCTATTTTACAGTCTAAAATAGATGTCTGTTTATTTTATAATATCATTTTACCCACAGCATAAAGGTTTTATTTACAGGAACTGCTTTACAGTTACATGGACGATAGATTGCATATAGTGTAATTTAATCTGGAACAAACTGTAAGAACTGGAAATGCTTTGGATCTTGAGTCATTAATATTTGCTAAATAGATTCAGCTAGCCTGCAGACACCATTACACAAAACCACAGCAGCAGTTACTTCAAATCAATGGCTCCAGCTGTGTGATAAACTCGGATGTCTTTTGGAAATAAATCCTCACATTGGTAATTATTTGGTTGCCCTATGGGTAGTGATGTCACCTCTATTGGACCTGTTCCTGGAAGTGAGTGTTCCTCCAATCTGAACCTGGAGGCTTACACAACTAATGAAGGGTTTAACTGAAAAGGAAAATTGACTCGAAACCACAGTCCTGTAGCGTTCCATTACTGCATGTAGTTTATTAACATAACCTCTTTCCATCTTTACTTCTGAAAGACTCTAAGATACTCTTTTTTATACCCAATCATCTTACTGACCTGTTACCAATTAACCTCCAGCTGTTTCTTCTTAGTAGCACTTCATTTTTCATCCTTTTGTTGCGCCCGTCCCAACTTTTTTGAGACGTGTTTCGTCCATCAAATTCAAAATGACCCTATCATTTTCTTAAAATGGTACATTTCCTCAGGTTAAATGTAGGTACCTCCCAAAAATGTAGTTGAATAAATGGTGTGTTTGCTGCATTTTTGGGTGGATTGGCCTAGTTATACTCAATATTTGTTTCTGGGGAATAACAATATCGCTCATAGTGTGTGAGTGGGGTAATTCTTCAGTGGAGGCACCGCGCTATTCGGGATTAAATCAGTTGCATACATTTCTGCCTGTTATAGTATAACAACATCTGGTAAATAGAGGTTAGCCAATTCACCATCAACTGCTAAGTACTCAGGATCCTGTTAATTAAAACCATTTACTGTAGTAACCTTCTCTAATATTACACTTCGGGGCCAGGAAGGGGTTACATAAACATTTGATGTGTTTATGTTCTATTGTGAATAACATGGGTTTATGAGATTTGCAAATCATTGTGTTCTGTTTTTATTTACAATTTACACAGCATCCAAAGTTTTTTGGAACTGGGGGTTGTATAACCAGCAATGAACATCACAACTTCAAACGGGGAGGAAGTCAAATTGAAATAAGTAAACTCTTATGCTCTAATAACATTCTCGATAATATAATCTCTGAAAACAAAAAGTGTCTATTTTCTGCTCTACATGTTGAATTGGAAAAGGTAAACATATTCATGACCTTTTTATGCATTTAACTTACTGGATAACCAGAAAACACTTTTTTTAAAAAAAGAAAAGAAAAAAGAACAACTACTACAGTGCTAATCGCTTTTCAAAAGCCCTGAATTACCGATTCAGAATCATTTATAGTAGGGACGTGAAGTTTGGAGAAAATGAATGAGTACTGTAGGCCTTCACTTCCAATCCCAACCGGTAACCATTCAGAAAATTCTACATGAAAGTCACAGTTCCGTATGTAAAATGTATTTTATAAAGCTGCAAACTTTAAAACAAATTTGTTTTGAATTAATACATAATAATAAAACAATAATAACTATTCTGTTGATCATGTTTAGTATTCAGAGGAAACACGGCATGGACCCAGGCGAGCTTTATGGACTTAAAAAAAAAATGGAATAATGAACATAGCTTGTGTGTGTGTGAGAGAGTTTGCCCCACATCATTCTTATTATACCACTGTCACACTGTTATAATGAGACATTATGCATTGCTCAGCACTAATAGCTTAATTGTCTACCTATTGACAGACATTGAATTTGTACTGCTGGTCTATATCTGTCACCGTCTTTTTTCCAAGTTTCCAATGCAATTTTGTGCTTTTTTGCGGAAAAATATTTAAATTGGAAAAATTTAAATTGCAGGAAATTGTTTTGCATGGTCTTTCGCAGTGATGTTTGTTCGGAAATGTTTGTTTAGCTGTACTCATGTTCGATGCACGTGAATCGAAGTGGGCTTTGGCTGAATGTGCATTGTGATGACATCACATGACCCATCATGGCCCTAATCTGCAGAAAATCTGCAGTAATTTTGAAAAATTGCTAGCTCCTGCAAATATTTCAGAGATTTCTTGATTTTGCATTACTTTCTGCGATCGCAAAATCCTGGAGGGACTGGATGTTGCGTTTTGTTTCTATGTACTCCATGTTAACAGTGCCTTAAGTGCCCTACTGACTGCTAAATTGTAAGATGGTGACCTGTAATTGTACAGATATTAATCTGTACACATGCCTGAATCTCCCTACACTGAATCTGGCTTTGAACTGTCTTATTGGTCTTGGGAAAATTTCACTCAGTTTTGCTGGGTTCACCCAATTCCTTGAGTATTTCTAATTCTCCTGAAGTGCAAACTGGCCTCTCTGTTCTCCCCAACCTCACATACAAATCTTTTTTTTTTTTTTTTTTTGCCATAGAATTTTTATTGGAAATTAGCATTTTTAACATTATAACACAACACCCCACCCAACAACCCCCACAAAACAACCACAGCCAAAACCAAAAGAAAGGGGGGGAGAGAGAAAATAAATAAATAAATAAATAAAATAAAGTAAAAATTAAATTAATAAAAAAAATTAATTAAAAATTTTTTTTATAATAATACAAAAAAATAATAATTAAATAACAGAAAGAGTGTAAGATGGTTAGTGTTCACTGTCTACCTCTCCTCAATCTACCTCCAGGGTGCGTAAATCATTGAAATAAGTAATAAATTGTTGCCATTTTCCCGAAAATTAGTCACCCCTACCTCTGATGTTGTACTTGATTTTTTCCAGCTTCAAAAAGAACATTAAATCTCTAAGCCAAACTGATATAGAGGGGGTTGCCGAGAGGTCCAAGACAACAATATTCTACGAAGAGCAAGCAACGATGCAAAGGCCACAACACTAACTTGTTTACGGTTCAGAGGCTGACCCTGAGACGAAACACCAAAGATGGCGATTAAAGGACAAAGATTCAATTTGATTTTAAGAATGTCGGACATAGTCCCGAAAGAAGAGTTCCAAAAGGTCTGTAGTTTGGGACAGAGTACAAACATATGACTCAGGTTACAGGGTGAAAGTTTGTATTTCTCACACGTCAGGGACATTGGGATATATTTTAGACAATCTACTCCTAGAGAGGTGAGCTCTATGGTCCACTTTAAACTGTATAAAACTAAGTATAGCACAGGACGTGGTGGTCTGTATATTATCTAACGCTCTGCCCCAGTAATCATCCTCAAGCTCCAGGCCCAATTCCTTTTCCCAAGCACTTAGTTTTGATATTGTAAGAATCATCCTGAGACCAGATCGTTACATATATCTGTGAAATAATGCCCCTTTTATGAGGATTCAGCTTGAACACCTCTTCCCATGCAGACTTTGTAGGTAAGGAGGGAAAACCAATGAATAGGGAGGAGACTCAGTGCCTAATTTGAAAGAAACGGAAAAGGTGAGACGGAGGCAGGCTGAATGACGAGGATAATTCAGAAAAGTTTGCAAACACGTTATTAAAGACCCTTCTTTTCCCAAAGAGAGAATGTGGAATCCATAAAGGAGGGGGGAAAGAGATGGCTATTACATATAGGTGCCATGGTGGAGGCCGAGATAGATTTAAAATGACGACGAATCTGATAGAAAATCTTTAGAGAGGTACAAACTACTGGATTATCTGTATATTGTGAAAGGGCTATGGGAAGGGAGGAGAACACAAGAGCAGGGAGGGAGGTTGAAATGCAAGACTGTGCTTCAAAGTGGCACCATGGAAGAGAGGGGGCCTGCACCCACAGCACCAGCTTCTGATTATTAGCTGCCCAATAATAATACATGAAATTGGGCAATGCGAGGCCACCACTCAGTCGACTCCGCTGAAGTGAAAATTTGGAAACCCTGGGAGTTTTTCCTGCCCATATGAAAGACGAGATTAATTTGTCTGTATTCTTAAAGAAAGACTTTGGTAAAAACATAGGGATGGACTGAAAGAGGTAGAGGAACTTTGGAAGAATATTCATTTTTACTGTGTTTACATACAACTCCATCTTAAAAAAGTATAGCTGCAGCACGATTGCAACAGGATGCTAGTCTGCAAATATACAAATAATCATCTGATCTTCACGCACTGTATGTCCCAAATAGAAATACGGCATACGCTGAAGGGATTCGTGACACTATGGGTCCCCATGTAACATTCCTCAGTCTCACAATTACATACTTTTCTGTTAGACCTCACGATCACTAAAATGGTGTAGAGCCCCGACGTGCGAGGGTGTAGAGGAAGATTCAAGAGATGGGTAGAATCATAACTGAGCTCTGGGCTCAGGTTTATTCAGATCACACTTTTCAGCAAACTTTCAAAACTCAGCAGAAAACAAACAATGGGAAGTACTGAACGCACAAACAGACACAAATAAGTCGACTGGTGGTAATACAGCACAGGTGAAAATCATTACGTGTTACCTGCCAGTTCAACCCGCCTCCTCCGTGTCCACAGCTGACACTTGACCACGCCTCGCCACCACATACCCCGAACCGATAGCAGGGAGCCATCCTGAGCACACTGTACGACATGTCAATCTGCAGAACAAAAGAGAGAGAAAAAAATCAGGTGAATGCGGGCTGCCACACAATACCACTTACCTGGCAGAAAGCCCGCTCATATGGGTCCATCCACTGGACCGGATCTGGCACCCTTTTTAGTGAGGTCAAACCTTTGATAGCATCCAGCCAGCCCCAGGAACTGCTCCGGTTCCTCTTTTTGGTCTTGAGATTGAAACTAAATATAATAAAGTATAACCTTTTGAGATCAGTTTTGGTTTATGATTAGGGTGCAGATAAACAGTCACTACTGGATATATATTGGGCCTTAATACGATCATGCATTGACTATGACTGTATGGTATATGGAGCAGCAGCCAAGAGTGTCCTGGAAAAACCAGACAGATAACAGTTTAGTGCTCTTAGACTTAGTATTGGTACTATTAAAACAACTGTTACTAACGCATTACTTGTATAAACTGAAGAACTACCATTATATGTAAAATGATTAAAGCTGCCACAGAGGTCGTATGTGATTGCTCGAAGTATTTGCAACAACGAAAATGTAAAGGATTTGGTTGAGATATTAATTCAGTAGCGGAAGAATATGGTCTAAAGAGACTGGAGTATGGTCCAAACGTAGTATGGGGTAATGTCCCTCCATGGATATTTCCAACTCCCAATGTTCACCTGAAACTTTTAGAGCTAAAGAAAGAATGGACTGAAAAGAATGCTGATCATATTGGATATTTGGTTCATGAATATATTAAGTGCAACTACGACCATTATATACCAATATTCACTGATGGATCTAAAGATTCAAGGAATGATCATGTACGAGTAAAAGAATTAATGAAAATTGATCCGTATTTACAGCTGAAGTAGTAGCCACCATTTTAGGGTTGCAATGGATAGAAGTAGTAAGAACTCCAAGAATAATCATTTGTTTGGAATCTGTTGCAGCTCTCAATAGCTTGAACTCAACTGAAACAAGAAGAAATCTCCATAATAATGCTAAGAATAGAGAGAATTGGAATCAATGTAAAGTTTTGTTGGGTTCCAGCTTATATTGGTGTGGAGGGCAATGAGAAAGCAGATTTGACTGCAAAGAACACGCTGAAATTAAAGGACGAAGAAATAATGAAAGTCCCCTTTGGTAAAGGTGAGGCCAAATCAATAAAAACAGCAGTGAGAGAATCGTGGCAGAAAAAGTGGGACACAGATAGCAAAGGGAGACACTATTATAATATTCAGAAATTGATTACTGTCAATTGATTACTGAAATTGATTAAAGGAAAACGCAGAAGAGAAGAAGTGATTATCATATGCTCCATATTTTCAGGAACATTACTGGCATAACGTTTATCTGATATGCATTTTCCCATTAAAATCTTAATCTTGATATAATGAGGTGTAATAAATTTTTTTTTTTTTTTTAAAGAAGCATCTTTAGAGATGCTTTTAGAGATAAGATATGAGTTGGAACAAGAATGGCGTTTGAAGGGGATTTTGGGAACGAATGAGAAAATGTGGAAATGTAGTAAGGCTCTCCTTCATATTCTTGAATAAGTTGGTTGCGACCTGCCATATAAAAACCACAGAGAGAGAGACAGAGAGAGAGAGACAGAGAGAGAGAGACAGAGAGAGAGACAGAGAGAGAGACAGAGAGAGAGACAGAGAGACAGAGAGAGAGAGAGAGAGAGAGAGAGAGAGAGAGAGAGAGAGAGAGGGAGGATCGCCTTCCCCACTGGACTCTGCACCCACTGCAATACACAAGAAACGGTAAAACACATTCTGTTAGACTGCAGAATATATGAGGAAGAAAGAACTGAGCTAGAGATGCAGTTTGAAATGCAAAACATGACACTAGAGAGCTTGCTGGGAAAAACATCTGGAAAAGTGCACCATCACCTAATAAATGATCTGAAAAATAAGTGAGAGGATAAGTGATATACTTTAGTTATTTAATATGAATATCTAGTATATGGTTATTTATTTATTATGGTTAATATTTTAATTTATTTATTATATTTTTCCCAGCAAATCCGCTGCCCGCACTCCCGTCCAGTAGGTGGCGCTAATTCACCTTAAGAAGACGACGGCCTCCTCCCATTCGATAGCAGTCGCAAGAGCCGGTGGAACTAAAGTTACAGCAACAGTTTGAAAATAGGATAAAACAAGCCTAACGGACACCAGAAGCATCCAGTTATTGTTTCGTGAGTCAGAAAGTGTTTAATATCTGGAGCAGGGTCACTGATACTCGCACCACGAGACTAAACACTGCAAGTAGCACCAGGTAAATACTTCTTTTTCTTCGGCATAGAAAGTCGACATTCGTTCGACAGGCGGCCGACTGCTGAAATTAATGTTTATCATCAGATTATCAATATCGAGTTTACTAAAGCAGTACAGTTTAATATAATCCCGATTTGAACACGTGTTCATTGCATCAATACTTCAGAAACTCAGGTTCCTCATCAGGATAGGTGAAAAAAAATGAACATGGGGTGACAGAACTGGTGTCTTTAACACAAACACCTACTGTTATTACTCAATGTTATATTTGAGAGTTTTCATTTTGAGTATTGTAGGACTTCTGGAAGAAATGTTTTCTCACTCACGTAACTGATTTTCTAGGCTAAATATTTGACAGTTCTCAAAAGTCGCCATACCTGGACCTATTACTCTTACGCTTGCTCCCTTGCTCGTCCACAAGAGGTGCGCTTGTTCAGCTTTTTAGAGTAGACTAAATCTGATCGTTTTCTGTCCCAACAAGTAGGCCTACACTTTCACTGCAATTCTACTGAGAAAAGGTCCAAAGGAATTGAAGATTTAAAAAAAAAAATAAAGAAAGAAATAAAAAACAATATCATACAAGTTTTAGCTCTTATCTTTGTCTTAGCACCACCTCCACCGTAGCAAATTTGTCCATAATAGCAGGGGGAGCACATCCTGATAGCTGAGAATATTACATCAGATATTGTACATCAGATGGGGCATTTGTCCATGATTGGGGGGATGGGGATGGGGGGGGCATTTGTCCATCATAGATAGGGGGAACGCCTCCTGACAGCTGAGAATGTGAAGATGTCATATATGAAAAACATATCTTAAGACCGTTTGTTTCTCCTTCCTTACCACATGCAAATAACTCCTGTGATTATTTTGTGTAGGCCCATTGTTGTGCGATAACACCATGAAGTTGGTTTTAAGCACAGGAGTCCTTCTGATTGGTAAGTGTCACGGTTTTAAATCCATACGGTGTCCAAATTATTTCCAAAATAGTCATTTAAAACAGCTAATGGTCAAAATGTCTAATTTCATTCGTTCTCTGATCCATTAGTTCACCTGTTAATCCTGCAGTGCCCGGCTTTTACCGTCAGACACATCATGGTTAATGAACCTCTGACCTTCCTGTGTATCTGCACTGGAAACCGACCAGTGGTCCTGTGGACCCGCTTCATTCCCAGTAAAGTGGTCATTGCTAAGTGTGACAGCCAGACATGTCGGATTGAACAGCATTTTCAGAAAAGATTTGCAGTATCAGGAGATACCAGCAGCGGAAATTACTCCATTAGTATCAGTTCAGTCGTATACACCGATGCCGGTTCCTACAGGTGCAGCTGTGATGGAGATCCAGTTGATGAAGTAAAGCTTCAGGTGTATGGTAAGTGTACTATGATTAAGTCTGTCATCAGCAGGAAGGAAATAATGTGACTCTGAACCTGTCTTTAGTAAAGTCTATCCAGCCTGACTGAGAAAGTTCTAGCTCTTAATGGAAGAAAAAAAAAGTAGTGAAGGTAGTAAGAACATGAAATTTGTTTTTGTCTGTCAGTTCCAATAGTCATCAAGGCATTCGAGGGGGAGAACGTCACCCTCCCCTGCTATGGAGACACTCGGATTGATGCTGTGAATGTACAGTGGAAGAAAGGTGAAGAAACAGTGCTGGAAATCACTTCTGCGACTACTGGTGACGTCTCAGTAGGCAGATATTCGATCTCAAAAGAAGGCTATCAAGATGGCGACCTCTCTCTCCACATCAGTTCAGTTAACCGGTCTCATGATGCATTTTATCGGTGCCTTATTCACGATGAATCTCGTGATGGAGACCCACGTGCTGTTCTACTAAAGGTGGAAGGCAAGTTTGTCCTTTAATCTAACTATTAGAAACTTTAACTTTATTCTTATTTGGAAGTCTTGCGCCTTGCATGTGTGGTTGTTTAAGTAGACTGTTCCACAGTTTAGGTGTTTCTAAATAAATAATAAGGAAGTAATTTTCTCAGTCTACAGACATTTCAATTGAAGTAATCTAAAAATAAATTGTTTTCTATTGTCTTCTTTAGAACGCCGACCTGAGCACCAACCACCCCCAGCCTGCAATTGCTACACAGTACTAGCAATAGCAGTAACACTAGTAATACTAGTACTGGTCATCCTCTTGATTATTTACTTTGTGAGAAGACTCGGAGAAACTAATAATAATGCATCCACCGATCCAGGGCCTCCTGTTCAAGAGGAAAACCAAATGATCCCAAAGCTTTCTTCGACACAGAGCTTCCAGGACTAGCTCATAGATAAAGATCTGCAACACTGGTTTTTTTTTTGTTTTGTTTTTTTAAACATTTCTTATGAAGGGAAGCAAAATGGTGTCTAGGGATGTCACAATACCAAAAATATAGTAGTCGGTACCGATACCACCAAAAGTACACGATACCAAAGTCAATACCGACAAACACTTGCGTGTATTTACTGCCCCCATCAGGTCCGGAAGAATTGCAACCTCAGTACTTTCATTAGGACCCGTACCAGCGCTACTCCAGAAAAACAAGTACTGTCACGTTTTAAAAAGGTTGGTACTGGTTTGGTACCGAAGTATCGGTTCTCGTGACATCCCTGGTGGTGTCTTAAGCATCTATGGTGTGTATTTGGTTCTTTGTTTTGGTGTGCCGATATTCCTGCTTTATTTCAGTCATTTTTGCAGTTCACTTGCAAGGAAATGTGAAATTAGACTTTGAAAGAGCCAGTTTTACGTGCACTTTGAACTGAGCCATATGCTTATACCAGTGTTATGCTGTACATATTTATGCATGCTGTATATAATGATACGTCTTTTAAAAATGTATTTTTAATGTTGTAGAAAAGTACTTTTTTTTCTTTCTGTAATTTAATTCAAAAAGTGGAACTTTCATATATTCTAGAGCCATTACACAAAGTGAAATGTCAAGCCTTTTTTGTTTTTTGCTTTAATCGTGAAGATTACGGTTTACAGCTCATAAAAATCTTAATTTTTCTCTGTAATTGTTCTTTGTAGTTTAGATATTTTATAAATTATAGAGGTGTATAGTTAACTTGTTCATTTCTGCTAAGATTTGGGTAAATGAGTAATTTAATAAGTGTGTATGTATCATACATGCACACAGAGAGAAAATTGTTCTCTCATTAGTTTATAGTGGTGAAGAAAATATTTTATTATAAGTTTATTCCTTACATTGGGGGGGAAAATATTTTGATCCCCTGCTGATTTTGTATGTTTGCCCACTAACAAAGAAATGATCAGTCTATAATTTTAATGGTAGGTTTATTTGAACAGTGAGAGACAGAATAACAACAAAAAAATCCAGAAAAACGCATGTCAAAAATGTTATAAATTGATTTGCATTTTAATGAGGGAAATAAGTATTTGACCCTCTGCAAAACATGACTTAGTACTTGGTAATGACTTAGTAATTACTTTTAATTTTCAATGCCCTGGCTGAGGGAAGGAGGTTCTCACCCAAGATTTGATGGTACATGGCCCCGCCCATCGTCCCTTTGATGCAGTGAAGTTGTCCTGTCCCCTTAGCAGAAAACACCCCCAAAGCATAATGTTTCCACCTCAATGTTTGACGGTGGGGATGGTGTTCTTGGGGTCATAGGCAGCATTCCTCCTCCTCTTCCAAACACGACGAGTTAAGTTCTCATCTGACCACCAGAGGACAACTGGGTGAAAGTGTTGTGGTCAGATGAGACCAAAATGGAGCTCTTTGGCATCAACTCAGTGTTTGGAGGGGGAGGAATGCTGCCTATGACCCCAAGAACACCATCCCCACCGTCAAACATTTTTCCCATTTACAGTTTTAACTTTAGCGATTGAACAGTCTTTCACTGTAAACTACATGGACGTTTCTTTCACAGTCTCCAGGTAAATTGGTAAGTGACGCGCTCTTGTAGTTCAGGTGGATGTCAGACTGCAGAAGGATCGGTGATGACACTGATGTGTTATTTAATCAGGCACAATATCCTGTCAAACAAACGTTCCGTATTGCCATAAAATAATAATAATAATAACGGGAAAAAATGACATTATAAATCCTGATCTACTCTTGCAGTAAACTTCAGCAGGTGAATGCAGCTATCTGGCTAGGAGCTTTCAAACAGAAACAGGAAAAATGCCTTAACTGAATCGGCTTATCCTGTTCCCATCACAGCAGCTGATTTCCAGTAAAACTTGATTAAACTAAATAATGCGTTCATTAAAAATAACTTAATTAATTAATAACTAGCGATGGGTATTCTAGCTCTTGTCAGTGAATCAGATCATTTGACCCAACTCCTCAATAAGCCGATTCCTTCGTCTCCCAAACGGATCATTGCTAAATCAGAACAATTATTCAGTTAGAAAAGCATAACAAATACAATAAGCATCCTTCCATTTTAAACTAAATTTCTATGTTTATTTAAAGCCTTTCTGGTTATTTTGCCATGAAGGCAGTTTGCTGATGCGCTGTATTAAAAACAAACTGATAATTTCAATTAAGCAAAGCGACGTAATTGGAACAATCATTAGAGTCTTCCAAATCACGTGATCAAATTAAACGCCTCCTTAAGCAGTGTTTCTCAACCAGAGGCCCGTTGACCTCTTGTGGCATATTTATAGGGGGTCTCTGGGATTTTTCTACAAATACAAATACAAATTTGAGAAAAGCCGCAGACTTGCTGTTTTAAAAGTAACCTAAATGCTTAGTCTTGCTCATTCACAGCTCTCTCAGTGCCATGGGTGTTACTTCAAAGTGAGGTTTTTCCAATATTCAACTGCTGTGTGTTCTGAGATACTTCTCTGCTCTAGTCTTAGTACTATATAGCCTAATCATAATTACTTAACCTGTTTAAAATTGTAAAGTTCTTCCTGCCAAAGCCACTAGTTATAAGATGATACTCAGCAGATGTGTTTGTAAATGTTTATATTTTAAATAATATTCCAAACGTTTTTTCAGAGAGGAACACAGTCGAGAGAGAGAGAGAGAGAGAGAGAGAGAGAGAAAGATGGAGAAATGTCTGATGACTCAGTTTCAGTTACACTGGCGTGTGTGTGTGTGTTGTCTGTAATGTAAATGCGAATTTGAATGGTAAAATGAAGACAATATAAATAAATGTCAATATAAATAAAAAGATTCTGAATTTAAATAAAAATGTTGAGGTGACCAGAAGGATCTGCTACTACGACCAGATCCCACAGCACAACTTCAGAGGTCTTGTGAAGTCCATGCGTCCGGGACAGTGGTGGCTCAATGGTTAAGGCTCTGTTCAGAAGGTCAGGGATTCAAATCCCAGCACCACCAAGCTGCCACTGTTGGGCCCTTGAGCAAGGCCCTTAACCCATTCTGCTCCAAGGGCACTGTATTATAACTGACGAATACACTCTGACCCCAACTTCTTAACAATCTGGGATATGCAAAAAACAGAATTTCACTGTGCTGTAATATATATGTGACAAATAAAGGCTTTTCTCTTCTGGACAGGTCAGAGCTATTAAGCATGTGGTAGCTAAATATTAGGGATGTGGTTTTACTGATATGGCACATCTTTGTATTTCACCATCCTATAACAGCACAACACTTCCCACTAGACATATTGCTTTGGTTTTTAATCACTTACATTACAAATATTTATGTTCCTGACATAATAAAATGTGCACATATTGCGGTAGTTCTATATTATACATCAGGAATTGAAAAAAAGGAGGGTGGTGAAGGCTTAAGGTTGCAGAAAATTGGGGTTGTTTGCCTAAAACATTTGGGAACTCCGGTACTAGGTGTAGTTGTGAGTTTTAAGTTATAACTTGAGGCTACGTTGAAACTGTCGCTTGGTGTAACTGTTCATCTATTTGGAAGTTTGTAAACTGGAACATAGTTATAACTAGGATACGACCGTATTTAAGTTCAGATGGTACAGGGGCAACTCCTTTGTAGAATGTCCGTAAAACCGGTTTAATGTGACTCATCTGGGTTTCAGTCTCTCAAAGGCAGGTCACGTGACCAAGAAAGTAGCCGGTGGACGTGTGTATTATATAAATTTAGAGAACCAGTCCAAGATTTTTAAAAATTGACAAAGAGCTAGTAACTAAGAAACGTTTTGAAACTTACATTGTAAGTCTGGCATCAGCAGGAAGGAAATAATGTGACATTGAACATGTCTGTAGTAAAGTCTATCCAGCCTGACTGGGACAGGTGTAGCTCTTACTGAAAAGCAAAGTAGTGAAGCTAAAAAGAACATGACATTTGTTTTTGTCTGTTAAGATGTTAAGGCTTTTGAGGGGGAGAACATCACCCTCCCCTGCTACGGAGACACTCGGCAAGGTGTTAAAGATGTAAAATGGAGGAAAGCTGGACGAACACTTCTGCTGTATACTCATGAAAACAGATCTGTGACCACTGAGGAAGTATCAGCAGGAAGATTTACAATGTCAGCAGAAGGCTTTCTAGATGGTGATCTCTCCCTTCACATCAGTTCAGTTCACGGGTCTGATGCAGGATTTTATCAGTGTCTCATCCATGATGAATCTCAGGAAGGAGATCCACGAGCTGTTTCACTGAAGGTAGAAGGTAAATTCATAACTTATTCGAACACTGTATTTGTACTGTTTGTACTGGTGTATAGTCAGGCTCCATTCATGTCAGTGAGAAGATGCCTAAGATCTCATGCACACAATAATCGAGATGATCAAAGCTTTCTTCAACCCAGCCAGTCCAGGAACAGGTTATATGTAGATAGGATACTTGGCACAACGCTCTCCTAAAATGCTTTTATTAAAAAAAAGAAGCTGCTGATTCAAGATGTGAAATGTTTCCTTTATTCTGTGCAAATCTACAGTACGTCTGCATGGTACAATAGCATTTGATTCACTCTTAACAACTCCTGTATGACAGGGTTGGTTATATTTTTCTTAAACTTAGAATGTTTACGAAATAATTTATTACTAATTTAACAAGCATGCTTAGAACAAAAACTGTAAGCTGATTGAATATATTTAAGAGTTATTGTCTGAAGTGATAATGCTGATAAATTGAAAGGACAACCACACAAAAGTTACTCTGATATTATGTATATTTCCAGTCCCTGTGTGGGTTTTGTTGATTTACTGAAGTATATTCAAAGTGTTGAGTTCATCTTATTTATTCATAAAATTGTCATAAAATTTGAGTCTAAAAGTGACTCACTGTATATCTCCTTTAAAAGAGTCAGAGACTTCCCTTTTATCTCGCCTTATTTCACAACTGTTTCGACACAGCACAAAAGAGAATTCAAGGGACTTTCAGAGAAAATTAGGATATATTATAGTTTACTATACATACAGCTATTTCAAATGTACAACCTTGTTTTCCGCTAGTTACCATGTCATGAACTCAGTGTACAGGCATGGATATGTAATGTCAGTTTTATCTTCTGCCTTTGTCCCATAAGAAGTTGTGTCTCAAGGGCACACGACCAAGACAGTAGCTGGTGGATGTGTGTATTATATAAATTTTATTCAATCAGTCCAAGATTTTAAAAAGTTGATTAGTATCTAATAAAACGTTTTGAAACTTACATTCTCCATAGGTAAGTTTTGTTCTTGTTTTGTAATTGTTCTGTTTAATAGGAGTGACACTTGACATGTAGTGTACACACAGAAACAAACTAACAAGGCTGCTGTGAAGTATACGCCGATATTTTACTGACTTTTAATTTATATTTTTAAAGAAACCCTCGATCAGTTAAAGGAAATTGAGGCAAAACGTATAATGTGCTGCTTTTCAGGGAGAAAGCGCCAAAGTGGAAATATTCTTGTTTCTATTACATCATAATAGTGATGTCACATGTGAAAAACAAACACATCTGAAGATCATTTATTTCCCCTTCCTTAACACATGCAAATAACTCCTGTGATTGTTTATTGTAGGCCCCTTGTTGTGAGATAACACCATGAAGTTAGTTTTAAGTACACACGTCCTTCTGATTGGTAAGTGTCACGGTTTTAAACCCATACTGTTTCCAAATTATTTCCAAAAGAGTAAATTAAAACAGCTATCAATTGTAGACAGGATTTTCTTCTGATTTAATTGGCAAATGTTTAAAATGTCTAATTTAATTTGTTCTCTGATCCATTAGTTCACCTGTTAATCCTGCAGTGTCGGGGTTTTGTCGTCAGACAAATCTTAGTTAATGAACCTCTGACCTTCCTGTGTATCTGCTCTGGAAACCGACCAGTGGTCCTGTGGACCCGCTTCATTCCTAGTAAAGTGGTCATTGCTAAGTGTGACAGCCAGACATGTCGGATTGAACAGCATTTTCAGAAAAGATTTGCAGTATCAGGAGATACCAGCAGCGGAAATTACTCCATTAGTATCAGTTCAGTCGTATACACCGATGCCGGTTCCTACAGGTGCAGCTGTGATGGAGATCCAGTTGATGAAGTAAAGCTTCAGGTGTATGGTAAGTGTACTATGATTAAGTCTGCCATCAGCAGGAAGGAAATAATGTGATTCTGAACCTGTCTTTAGTAAAGTCTATCCAGCCTGACTGAGAAAGTTCTAGCTCTTAATGAAAAGCAAAGTAGAAAGCTAGAAAGAACATAACATTTGTTTTTGTTGGTCAGTTCCAACAGATGTTAAGGCTTTTGAGGGGGAGAACATCACCCTCCCCTGCTACGGAGACACTCGGCAAGGTGTTAAAGATGTAAAATGGAGGAAAGCTGGACGAACACTTCTGCTGTATACTCATGAAAACAGATCTGTGACCACTGAGGAAGTATCAGCAGGAAGATTTACAATGTCAGCAGAAGGCTTTCTAGATGGTGATCTCTCCCTTCACATCAGTTCAGTTCACGGGTCTGATGCAGGATTTTATCAGTGTCTCATCCATGATGAATCTCAGGAAGGAGATCCACGAGCTGTTTCACTGAAGGTAGAAGCTAAATTCATCCCTTATTGAAACACCATTTGTACTGGTGTATAGTCAGTCTCTATTCATGTCAGACAGCTTAACGACTCAACCCCTAAATTGACAGTTTCTCAGTCTACAGCTTTCCTAATAATTAATCAAATTTTTAACAGGGCTACAACTATTAACCACCAGCTGCCATGAAGGTGCTGTACAGGTCACACTACTTGGATTTGCCTTTGTAAGCATCATTGGGGTGAGTGTCTACATCCTGAAAAGATGTAGAGCTCATGCACAATGGATGAACCCAGCCAGTCCAGGAAGTTTTTAAATAGGTGGACTGATCCATCTGGTACACCACTCTCCTAAAATGCTTTTATCTAGAAAAGAAGCTGCTGATTCAAAATGGGAGATGTATTACTTTATTATGAGCAAATCAACAGTACAGCTGCATGGTACAATAGCATTTTAATCACTCTTAAATAACCAACCTTGTCATACTGCATTTTTTCTTCAATAAAAATAAATAAACAATTTTTTTGAGTCTAAATGGTTCATTTGAGTCATACCACCGTAAAGGTCAGCTTATTTCACCATTTTGACACAAGAGAATTCAAAAGGCCCTAATAGAAAAATACTGTCTATTATAGTCTACATCCAGCAATTTAAGATATACAACCATATGTACTCATCAGATAGTCAATATATGGGCATGGATATGTACAAAAATGAAGGGCAAACAACCAGCTTAAACACCATGACCAAGATCTAAAACCCCTAAACTGACTGGATATTTCAAGGCTACTGAATCTTCATCTAATAAACTAGATCATGCCTACAACTACATAGTCAGTTGAAACAACTGCATCGGCAGCATCACTTGAACAGATATATTCAACAGGTGTTTGCATTTTTGAATGATGTTCCATCCTTAAAAGGACTTCGGTCAGAAAAAAGGAGGCCCGTGCGTGCACAAAGACATTCCTGGAACATCCCCCCCCAAGTCAAGCAGGATGGCCACCTTGACCCACCACTGCTCATACTGATGTCCCTCAGTATGAGGACCAATCAGCACCTCAGCTTGAAGGTTACAGCAATCCATGATAGCCCTGAAACAAAGAGAACATATTAGAACTCAATCTAGACATTGTTAAATCAGAATACTCATCAATTCAGTGCATCAGAAATCTTTGGCTTAAATTCACATGCAGTCAACATGGTCGATCTGCCGGGGAAAAAAATGGTCATCACAAAGGCACAAACACGCACAAGACTAAACTGACTACAGTGCATAGAAACATACCATGTGCATCTCCCCTTGAGCCCATTCCAGATACCTCATGGCATGATCCCTGAAAGTTTGAAGAAACAGGTTTTAGAAAATTGCAGGCAGCTATTGGCCCAAGTACATGTTCCAAATGGTGCATCAGAAAGTTTGGCTTAAATATAGATCAGTCAACAGTGTCGATCTGCTGGGGAAAAAAGCTTAGTCATCCTTTACACCATTATGGTCTACTGCAGCACTGTAGATATGACAGGCATACATGCAGAACTGAAACTCACCAGTTTTACAACCTTGGGAAGAAAAAAAAAAAGTTTTGGAACAGCCACCCACTGGGCCTCAGGATCTAAAAGTAATGACAAGAGAAGAACGTGTTCAGGGCACATTCTTGGAAGTTGGTTAAACTTGTTTTCACACAGAATTATAATGGCTCAGAGAGTTTGGCTTAATTTATTTTTTTTAAACAAGTCAACAGAGTCGATCTGCTGGGGAAAAAAGTTTAGTCATCATTCACGCCATTAATCTAATGCAGCACTGCAAGATTAGAACAGTACAAAAGGAAACAGAAGGGAAACGCACCAGTTTTACATCCTTAGAAAGAAAACCAAGTCCTGGAACCATCTGGATGTCAGCGGAGCTGCAGGTTCTAGGGGGGGAGAGATCTTATGACATGTTCTCAGAGTACTGTTAAACTTGTATTTGTACACAGTGATAATGGCTCAGACAGTTTGGCTTAAAATAAAATAAGTCAACAGAGTCGATCTGCTGGGGAAAAAAGTTTAGTCATCAGAGCCATGTTTGGTGAAAACTTAGACAGATCAGCAGGGAATCTCACCATGATGCGTGGTCCCAAAGACCATGATGGTGCAGGCCTCGTTCACATAACAAAGGGTCACCTTCCCGTGTACACACGTAGATGTGCAGCTTCATGTCACACAATTCACCTTCGTGCTGTTGGCTGATCATACCCGACAACACAGGTTCTTTTTCTTAAAACAAAGAAACAAACAAAAAAAAGTGATCATAAGCTCAATTTAAAAATAAATAAATAAAGTCACTACATTTTAGTGAAAAACCTACAATTTCCCATTGGAATGAATGGGACTCCGGTCTTCTAGAGAAAAATGCTGGTAAGCGCCCATGCTGGTAAAAACCACGTGACCAGTAGCCGGAAGTGGGGCTCATGGCCTGCGTTATCCTTAGCGTAAAGCCAGCAGGACACGTGGTGCCTAAAATAAATGTAAAAAAAAATAGATAAATAAAAATCAATAGTACTTCAGTTTCTTAATCTTAACGCTATTCATACAAGCCACTGATGTAGTTTTCATTCTCTCAGTTGTATTTAAAGCTGTATTAATACAAGTTAGAAATACAGGGAAAAACCTGCTTAGTATTTAGAATATTTTTTATGCTAAAGTAACTTTGTAATTCGTATAAATACGACTTTCCTACACAAATAATCCTTTACATGAATACTCCAAACAGGGCAGTGAGCGCCACGTGGCGAACAGCTCCGGCCTTTAAACAACGTGTTCCTCCAAAACAGTACTCCTCAACCAGACACGCTTTAAATCATCAAAAACTACACAACCAGTACACAATTTCATTAACCATACCCAGCCATACTCAGGACAAATTTAATATAGGAACACGTAATGAAGTTCTCACCTCAGTTGCTGCAGACGGACTGGGACGGGCACGCGCTCGCAGACCTAATTTAAAGCACGCAGTGCGCATGCGTGGTTGACAAGTGCGCGGTGCGCACGCGCCGTGTACGTGACGCGCTGTTTCCGCTATTTTCAACCAAAAGAATTTCAGACCATAGACTGGGACTCCAGACCGCAAGACTAGATCAAACCAAAGAAATATCCTCTCAGCTTGGAAGCCGGGGAAGGTCTTCTCAACTCCGAGTTCCGCTCGTGACGTCATACCAGCATGACTGCTCACCCCATCAACAGTAAATAAAGTATCCTTCTCTACTTTTAAATAAGATTAAAATAGTATTTACTTTAGATTCACAAGTAGACATGTCATTTGGTTAAATCTCTAACATTAATCATACGGTTTACTGTTATCAGAAGAATACATCACGAATGTTAGCTGGCTAGGTTGTTGCTAGCACGTGAGCTTTTTAGTACAGGGTGTTTTTCCAACTTTGCAGCGATGTGTCGTTTTGCGAATGAGTCGGATCTTTGAATCGTCTCTTTTAGGTGAACGTCAGGAGCCCATTGCTGATTCCACAGTATTTTAAATAGATCGTGTAACATGCAGAGGAATGTTATTTTGACAATTAGAAGGTATATTAAGATTCACCACTTTGACCGATTTATTGAAAATGTCAATGAGCCGGTTGGGTAATCAAAGAGTCGACTCTTTATTAGTGAGTCAAATGATCGGACTCACTTTTTAAAGAGTGTGTTAGAGTAGACGGGAAGGGAATGGTCCGATCCAATATCTCTGGGCAAGACACTAAAACGAGAAATACGCACTAGGTGGCAGTGTAGACCAGGTTGAGATTTTATGAAATCTATTTAGAATTTCACATAATATGTGCAAAATTAAGGGAACAAATTAAGAAAAAGTACTCATCAGTACCAATGTATATGTGCGATTGTGCCCTGCGATGGACTGGCACCCTGTCCAGGGTGTACCCCGCCTTGTGCCCGATTCTTCCTGGGATAGGCTCCAGGTTCCCCGTGACCATGAAAAGGAGTAAGCGTTTGAAGATGGATGGATGGACTCATCAGTACCAGTTTCTGTTCACAACACTGCCAATAATAATAATAATAATAATAATAATAATAATAGAACATGTATACATGGACTTACTGGAGTAACGGTTAAACTGATTAAATGTCACTGGTATGTAGATAAATACATGCATACATTCATACATAATGATAATGATGCACAGTGAAATTCTTTTCTTCACATACCCCTGCATGTCAGGAAGCTGGGTCAGAGCGCAGGGTCAGCCACGATACAGCGTCCCTGGAGCAGAGAGGGTTAAGGGCCTTGCTCAAGGGCCCAACAGTGGCAGCTTGGCAATGCTGGGACTTAAACCCCCGAACCTTCCTATCAGTAAACCAGGGCCTTAACCATCAAGCCACCACTGCCCCCCCCTACATATACACACATATAGTTATACATATACATATACATATACATACATACATATAGTTTTATAAAAACAGCATATTCCCTAAGAATAAATACATTTTGTTCACGTGAATTTAAAACACACCATTTTAACAAACCATTTTCAGCATTTTTTGATAAGCCACCTCAAATTAAATCACACCCACCTACGTGCACGCATCATTGCACCTCCCTATAGACCAATTAGCACCTAGTTGTGTGAGCATTAACACCTGGCCTGTGCTGTATTTGTGATGTTGGCATGACTAGGGTGTGTGTAAGTTCTTTGTGTTGTAGTTCACACGCTCCCAGCATGAATGAGGGATTAGACTTTGATAAAGAAAAGCAGACGGCGATGATTCCTTCCCCCGTTCTTTCTCCATGTCAGAGTGCTGCACCTCAAACACAAGCAACTACAAACGAATAACTACTGTTTTAACACCAGATGTGGTTTTTCAGTCGGTCTTTAATGCATTGATATGTACGCCACATGGATTGGAAAGCAGAGTTCCTTGTCAGTTCTTGGTATATTTAAGGATTCTTCGCTTTCTTAAAGGGTTCTCCCCGAACCCCGTCTGCTTCTACATAAAACTTTTAAGTGTTCTCTTAAATGGTCGAACCTAAGAATGATTTAATCGAACCTTTCTTTCTGTACATTAAAAATAAATGTTCCTCAATGGGTTTTTTTTTTCTTCCTAAAGAGGTTCTACTTGGAGCCATTTCTAAAAGGAAAACCACCAGTTATAGGATTCTATATATAAATATTTTCTTTGCAAATGTATATCATTAACCTTATTATAGTATAATTACAAGTACTTAGTATATTATAGTACTTACTGTTGCTGTTGAGCTACTACACACTTATTACTGGTTCAGGTTAACATTGTCCTGTCTGATATTTATTTTATATTAAATTGAGCTTGTGGAATCCCGTAACCAATATGCAATCAATCAGTCAAGACCTGTTCAGTTTCTTTAGTTTTGTGCTAACAACTAAGGGAAATGTATAGGCTTATGTTTAGCCGCTTAGAAATTGCGTGTGTACGTCATGACACACCCGCCTTTAAAATTAGCAAGGTAATACCATTTGTTAAGAATAACCATTTATTAAATGAACTACCTCAGTGTTGTTGAATTCTCGCTTCTGACTGGTCAGAGAGTGTTGATCAATTTTCTACAACAGCAGCTCTCACTAGTGCTGGTGACATTATTTACATTAACGTGCTCATTCTGATATATATATGGACGTCTGTTTCCGCCATGGAGAAATGTTTTTTTTTTAAAAAGGTAACTGCGACTTTATATATTAGAATTGCTCACGATTCTGACTTTTTTCTTGCAATTTAGAGTTAACCTCTCACAGTTCTGACTTTTTTTCTCGAAATTTAGAGTTAACCTCTCGCAGTTCTGACTTTTTTCTCGAAATTTAGAGTTAACCTCTCGCAGTTCTGACTTTTTTCTCGAAATTTAGAGTTTACCTCTCGCAGTTATGACATTTTTCTTGCAATTCTGACTTTTTCTCGCAATTTAGAGTTTACCTCTTGCAATTTTAACTTTTTTCTCGCAATTCTGACTTTTTTCTCTAAATTTAGAGTTTACTTCTTGCAATTCTCCCTTTTTTCCTTACAGTTCTCACGTTTGTCTTGCATTTTAGAGTTTACATCTCACACTTCTGACTTTTTTTAATGGCAGTTTAGACATCCACTTGACACAGTACCTGAAAGCTGACTAACTTTAGATAACAAATGTGTGCTAGTTGAGTGTTGTTCTTATATAGCCTATTTAACCTGTTCTTTGTAACTAGCTAAATGTCAAGTGGATGTATAAATTGCGAGAAAAAAAGTAATAATTGTGAGACATAAACTTAGAATTGCCACAAATAAAGTCAATATTGTGCCATATGAATTCGCAATTGTGAGGGGGAAAAAAGTCAGAATTGCGAGATATAGTCGCAATTACCTTTTCAAAAAATTTTCTTTGTGGCGGAAATGGGCTTCCATAAATACGTTATCATTTCTATAGTTTATAGGGAGACTTGCATGGTGGACGCTTTCCATTAAAAACACGTGTTAATGTCAGTTTGGTGGTGATTTATATCAGGAGATGATTTTTGTAAGGAGTCTCCAGTGTCGGGGCTTTGTAACAGTTAGAGGTAAAGCTGTAGGACATGTTGCCTTGCGGTTTCTCAATAACATGACATCCGAGGGTTTTTTTTTTGTCTTCTTAATGTCACGAAAGAGAAAAAAGAAAGGATAGTGAGGGAACAGCAGTTTCCTCACTACAACATCATCATCTTTATTAAATCATTATTTTTGAAAATTTGTTAGCAAAATGCTGTGGTGTAAAAGAAATAACACATTTCGTGCATTTGTATGAAAATATTCTGCTTCAGGGTGGTAACAGTAATGTTACTGTTTACTCATCTTTAGCTCCAGTGCAAAATTAAAGATGCCTACCTAACTTTAGACACTAAATATGTCTTGTTTTCATACCAACTATTAATTTAAGCTTTAGGACACTAAGTCCTAGATCATCCATGTGTGAAAAAGGGCGACTGTGATCAACAGTGATTAATCCACAATCAAGAGATAACGGTGTCGCTTCTATTCTCAGTTGAATTATTTGCATTCTTTTGATCAAAGATCCATCATGCGCATTCTTAACCAAAACAGAAAATCTCATCTGTGCAACTCAAATAAAGAGTCGAATAAAGCAGACGAGTGTAGCGCCGTGAGAAAGCCTGTGCTTCGAACCGATCGTTTGGTGAAGAACTAAATGCGAGGCAGAGATGGATGATGGTGAGCTCACAGCGTGCATGAGCTAACCAGGGTGTGGGACACATTTGACCTTTAGACCTGTTCCGGAAGAGGAATGAGGGCGGCGATGATTGCCAGGTTGCTGTCTCTAGGCTACGGTCGCCGTGGCAGTGGGAAACGGGGCACAGGCACAGCAGGTGGGAAGCAGCGGAGCACTGGAGATGTCACTTGTGATCTTTGCCGCGTCCCCATAACGGGACAAAGGACAATTAGAGGCTTGTCATCACTTGTCGGAGGCTAAGCCAGGTCAGTGCTGGATCAGAATGAAAGCAGTGGTGAAGCTTTTCATTGGCCGTTCTGGGAGTTATGGAGCCGAACCCAGATTAAAGGAATAGTTCAGCCAAAATGAACTTTACAACTTTTTTGGGTGACATAAACTTCTGCAATGTACATTATTCACTAAATAAGCAAACTTTAGACACAAAACATGACTTGGTTACGTAACTTATTTTTAGCCTATATAGCTCAAGCTTGTTTGCAATAAAGTTAAGAGTACACCGTCACAAATGGCATGGTGTAAACAATCTGATGGAAAAAGCCTCTAAGCGAATCGTCAAGGCTCGGCGTGAACCATCTTTAAGTGCCGTCCCTGCTCAAACACACCTGATTCAACTTATCGGTTAATGACCAGGACTTTAAGTGTGTTAGTGCAAGGTTTCTCAACTCCTATCCTGGGCACCCATTACTCTCCCAAGATTATACCTTTCCCTAAATCCAACAAACCTGTTGATTGAGCCAGTTGATCAGTTAATGATCAAACCCATCATGAGTAAAACCATAAACTTTCCCAAATGACATACTTGTGTACTATTTGAGATTATTGTTGAGTATACATTTAGTGTAGTGTATATAAATGCAAGGGAGGGCTTGTAGCAGATTCTAGAGATTTTCTAGAGAAACTTTAGATTAAAAATTTAAAATACACATTGTAAAGCAAACATTGTTGTATGAGTAAGAGAACTGATGTCAGTTAACGCTGAACCCGTGGTGCCAACCTTCATGACTTTTTTAGACCTGATGAGCAACTGTATTTCTAAAAAGCCTAATGATAAATCTAGTGACTTTTTATGCAGACAATAGCAACTGTCCTGCATTGCACGTTCTCCAACTCACGTAACATCCCCTGGTTAAATTACTTAAGTAAAGCCTGAGTTACATTTGTGTGAGCCGATGAATCAATCACTGAATCAGATCACTATTTTTACCAATGACCAATCACTGATCACAATTTTACCAATGACCAATCACTGATCGCTATTTTTCATCAACAACCTATCACTATTCACTATTGTTTACTAATGACCAATCATTGAACATATTTTTTACCAATGACCAATCACTGATCACTATTTTATACGAATGACCAATCACTGATCACTATTTTTTACCAATGGCCAATCACTGATCACTTTTTTTTTTTCCAATGACCAATCACTGATCACTATTTTATATGAATGACCATTCACTGATCATTGTTTTTTTTTTATTTACCAATGACCAATCATTCATCACTATTTTATATGAGTGACCAATCACTGATCACGATTTTTTTTTTACCAATGACCAATCATTGATCACTATTTTATATGAATAACCAATCACTGATCACTATTTTTTTTTTACCAATGATCAATCACGGTTTTTGGTGATGTCTGCAAGTAATAAAAGTGAGTTACTTGCAAGGTAATCTGTATCCGTTTCCTGTCTCTTCCTCTATTCCATGTCTATTTCCCAGCTACTCAGTACAACCTCTTCTTTTTGTCTGTGTCCTTGGTAGAAATTATAGTATTTTGTAAATATGTAAATGGTAGGTTAGACTATTTTGTAAATATGTAAATAGCTAGTTTGACTCTATTTTGTAAATACAGTGCCCTCCACTAATATTGTTTGATATCCATGTGAGCAGAGTATTTTTGTGAATCTTTTGAACAAAAGATCAAAAGGTTAAACAATAAAGACAATTTTTCACAGGCTTCTTTGCTCATATTTACCAAGTGTGTCAGTATTAATGGAGGGCACTGTACGTACTTAATAGTTTATTGTGCCGTGACTAAAGACGACTTCTTTCTTGTTCAGAAATTCCGTCCTTGTATGACACTTTTTGATATGCAAATGATCATGAAAAGTGCAACGAACTGCTCTGTGACATCATCCGACAACCTCTAGCGACTTTTCTGGGCAGCGCATTAACTACCTTTCTCTGAATAGCGCTGACAACGCTGCACTAAATTATTTACATCAGATGCATTTTAACATCATTGAAGATCAGTGTACAAAACCGTTAGCCTTCGAATGTAATTAACCTTTCATGTACAAACCTGCATAACCTACAGTATGTTTTACGTACTAATCATCTGGATGCTAGAGTCTACATAGAAAACACTTTTAAGTATTATAGCTGCAGTAGGTGATTTAAGACAGAGCACTAAAGTTGAATACCCCTGCTTTAACCGAATGTGTCTTAACAGTTACTTTCCCTTCCTGGAGAGTTTAGCGCCAGCACCTTTAAAAACTCTGATCACATGGGATATAGGTAAGCAAGGTCTTCAGGGGCCTCTGGACATTAGGGCAGGTTGTGTTCAAAGTGAACTCTGCAGGGTAGAAGGTGTCCTGCAGGCAGCGCCGAAGCTAAAACATATGGACTATGGAACGGGGCATTTTGGGTCTCATGAGGGAAGGGGGAGGGCAGTGAGGGTTCGAGACACACAACGGCTATGCTACAAAACAAAACCCAGACTGCTGTTTAAACAGTGCCTTGGAGTTAACCCAGACTATGGAACTATGAAATAACGATAAAGATACTCTAACAATAGACCCATGACCAAAGAAAATGAATATGTTCTGCTTACATCATCAATCAGAAAACAGGCTCATGTAAACAGAAACATCCTTCGAAGTGAGCTTAAGGTAATAAGTATATTTTATTCTGTCCATTAGGATTTTGCATTTGGGTTTCGTCATTGACGCTAGCATATTTGTAGCTGTCCAGTGAATGTTTGCGTAATCCTGTTGATGGCTTTTAGACAATCATTATAGCAGCTCTGAGATTTTAATGAAAAATTTCTGACAAGGACGTTTACGTCGGCTGTCTTTGCAGTTAATGGACCCTGGGTGAGCACACCACATTATGAGTATAATCAAAGTCACAAGCAAATAATCCTTGTATGATGTGCAGGAAAAAAAAGGTCGAGGAAGTTTGTTGACATTTCTAGGAAAGATTAAGGTTCCCTCAGGTATTCTTTGGTTCTAGCTTTCTAAACAGGTTGCATTTCTAAATTGAGTCTACGTTTTCTGAAAGGAAAACCCACTGCTGTAGGAATCTAAGTAGAATATGGTGGGGTTTAACAAACGGAATTAATGTTTAACATTTCTAACATAGATTATATGGCCAAAGGTTTGTAAACACCTGGCCATCACACCCAGATGTGTTTTTTTTTTTTTTTTTAAACATCCTATTACAGATTGAGACCACCCTTGGTAATATTATAATACCTTCCACTCTTCTCTGAAGGCTTTCTGCTAGATTTTGGAATGTGGCTGTGGGATATTTTGGGCCCATTCAACCACAATAGCATTAGTGAAGTCAGGGCGAGGAGGCCTGGGGTGCAGTCAGCATTCCAGTTCAACCCAAAGGTGTTCAGTGGAGTTGAGGTCAGGGCTCTGTGCAGGACACTCGAGTTCTTCTACTCCAACCTTGGCAAAGTATGTCTTCATGGAGCTCGGTTTGTGCACAGCGGCATTGTCATGCTGGAACATGTTTGGGGCCTCTTTGTTCCAGTGAAATACAAATTAATGCTGCAGCATACAAAGACATTCTAGACAAATGTATGCTTCCAAGTTTGTGGAAATATTTTGGGGAACATATGGGTAAAGTTATTTCAAAGGCTGTGGGACTCCAAAGAACCACAGTGAGGGCCATTATCTCCAAATGGGAAAAAAAAAAACTCGGTACAGTAGTGAACATTCCCAGAAGTGGCCGACCTTCCAAAATTCCTCCAAGAGCACAGTGACAACTCATCCAGAAAGTCACAAAAGAGCCAAGGATAACATCAAAGAAACTACAGGCCTCTCTTGCATTAGTAAAGGTCACTGTTCATGACTCTGCTATCAGAAGGACACTGGGCAAAAATAGTGCAATAGAATGTCGAGGTGAAAACCACTGCTAACCCAGAAGAACACTAAGCCTCGTCTGAATTTTGCCAAACCACACCTTGATGATCCTCAAACCTTTTGGGAGAATGTTCTGTGTATTGATGAGTTGAAAGTGGAACTGTTGAAAGTGGAAGACAGGGGTCCCGTTACATCTGGCATAAACCAAACACAGAAGTCCACAAAAAGATCATCATACCTACAGTCATGCATGGTGGTGGAAGTGTGATGGTGTGGGGATGCTTTGCTGCTTCAGGGCCTGTGCAGCTTGTGATAATCTTGATTCTGCTCTCTACCAGAAAATTCTAAAAGATAATGTCCGATCTTCCGTTTGTAAGTTGAAGCACGCTGCATTTTGCAGCAAGACAATGATCCAAAGCATAGAAGTAAATCCACCTCTGAATGACTCAATAAAAGCTAAATTAAAGTTTTTGAGTGGCCTAGTCAAAGTACTGACTTCAACTAATTGAGATGCTGTGGCAGGCAGTTCATGCCCGAAAACCCTACAATTTGCTGAACTAAAGCAGTTCTGCAAAGAAGAGTGGGCCAAAATTCCACCACAGCGCCGTGAGAGACTGATCTCCAGTAATCGGAAGCGTTTGGTTGCAGTTATTGCTGCTAAAGTTGGCACGACCAGATTTTAAATCTCAGGTGGCAATTAATTTTTCAGATAATAGGTGTTAGATAACTTCTTTTTTTTGTTGTTTTTTTTTGCTTCAATTAATATAAATAAAAACTGTATTGTGTGTTTACTCATGATTCCTTTGTTTAATGTTGTATTTCGTTTGAGGATATAAAACTATATAGTTTGAGATATACACAAAAACAGAAGACAGGAAATACAGGCGAATACTTTTTCACAGCACTGTAAAGTCTCATACTCTACTGGTCTTGTTGCTGCTTTGTACATCAGAAGTGTTGCACTATTACTGCCAAACACTGTTTATATTGCCTAGAAAGTTACTTCATTGCTACAGTATATATAGTATATAGGATATACAGTCCTCTCTGAAAGTATTGGAACTGCAAGGCCAATTCTTTTGTTTTTGCTCTACGCTGAATACATTCGGGTTTGAGATCGAACGACGAGTATAAGACGAGAGATCCAAATTTCAGCTTTTCTTTCGTGATATTTATAGAGAACGTGGCTCCTTTGGTTGGCAGACCACCCAAATTTGGGGTGAGCAAAAGTACTGGAACAGACAGTCGTTAAGTAAATAACACTAAATATCTGGTTGCATATCCCTTGCTTGCAATAACCGCATCAAGCCGGTGACCCACTGACATCACCAGACGGTTGCAGACGGTCTTTTGATCTCAAACCCAAATGTCTTCAATGTATAGCGAAAACAATAGAATTGGCCTTGCTGTACCAGTACTTTCGTATATTCCATATACTTTTTTTATTGTATGATTTATTTCTTATTTCCTATATTACCATCTAATAAGGAAGTAACAAACCCAGTTTTTGTTGTACTTGTTCAATGACAGTAACGATATTCGGTTCTGTTTTATTCCACCCCCCGCCCCCCGCCCCAAATCCACTCCCATTTCGACTACACCCCCTTTCATCACTGATAAGCTCCACCCCCGAGGTGCAGCGCGCTCCTTAAAGTCTGCGCTCAGTGGAGCGCAACCGGCAGCGCATCGTGTGAGGACAGGAGGGAAGAACCGAGGAGCCACACAGAGGACTGAGGACCGAGAGAGAGGAGAGAAGAGAGAACGTTAAGACCTAACTAACCGAATTGAAAATCTAAGCTGTTGCACAGACACAGGACCTGAACTTCCAGCATGCCGCAGTTGAGGATGATGGCGGTGTGGTGGTGCTCTTGGTGGTCTTGGTGGTGCTGCTGCGCCGTTTTGGTCGCCGCAAACTTCACGATGGAGAGCGACTTGAGCTCGGCTTTCGTGCACCGAGCTCTGCGCAGTCAGGAGCGCCGGGAAGTGCAGAGAGAGATCCTGTCCGTGCTCGGTTTGCCCCGGCGGCCGCGTCCTCACTCTCCGGAGCGGCGCACGGCGGCGCCCATCTACATGCTGGAGCTGTACAACGCGGCGCTGGAACCCGCTGCTTCCGGTTTCTCTCGCGCTGCCGCGGCTCCGGTTCTGGCCCCTGCTCCGCCATCGGCACCGACACCACGGGACCAGCGCTATCTGAGCGACGCCGACATGGTGATGAGCTTCGTCAATATGGGTGAGTTCAGGATTTTTGTCTCCAAGGTTTCAAAATGAAGTGTGTTTTTTGGTGTTTGTTTACACAGCTAAACGGTTGGATCTGTCCTGTTCTGCAAGATTTCATAACGCAACTGTTTATTACATGATACTCATCCAAAATGTAACTTTACGCACTTTACGCACACTCACAACATGATATAAACACTGACATCAACTGTTATTGTCTCCTTTGGAGAAGAAGCATCGCCACACCCTCCTAACGACTGTTTTTGATAATATTGTGGGTGTTCCTTTTAAACATTTGGCCTGGAAAACATGAAAACCTTTCAATTAAAGCAAAAAAAAAAAAAATCAAAATAAAGCTGTCGTGCCTGGAGCTAATTATTCTCTCTTTTGTTGTTTTGTTTATTATCTGGCAGCTGGCATTTAAACCAGTGCACTCCGACTCGGGCTGTAAGATTACATGAATATCTTGTATAAAATATGCAGGATTAATTTTTTTTTTTTGCACAACGAGATTCTAAATCATGAGGGCAAAAGTGTGCGCGTTAGATCTTCAAACTTGGTCTGTGGGAGTTTTTAAAAAAAAAAAGTCTCCATAGGTCAACATGAGGCAGTACAACATCTGCACTTAAGGCTTAAGCTCAAGTTTCATTAGGAAAGTAAACTAGAACAGAAAGCAGAGGACGTTGCCGTGCAGAACTGTCTCCCAGAGCTGTTTCATGAGATGATATAGATCTGTTTGGATCCCAAAAGACATTCTGGTATGTCAATATACACTGTAATGGCTCGTTTTCTTTTTCTTCTTCTTTTTTTTTTCACCAGACGGTTCACATGGCTGCTTTCCATGCCTCTTAGAAGGCTGTAAAACGAAGAATTTTTCTTTTGTTCAGAGGTAATGGTTTGCCATTTCGAGAATCCAAATCTGTGCTGTGAAGAGGGCTTTTCACAAGGCTTAGTCTGGCATGACTAAAATTTGAGACGGCATTTTTGACCTCACGGGGGTAAGATAAAGCTGTTAAGAGATAAAGACCAGTTTGGGAGACCCTCAAGTGTGTGTGTTTTTTTTTTTTTTTTCCTTTTTCTTTTTTTGTACGAGTGGGGGAGAGATGGGATGAACAGAGACTGGTGAAAGATGATATTGTTGCAATAGTACTAATTATTAAGTATTCTTATAAGTATTATTAGTCATAATAGGCTTGTGAGTGTTCACAGGTTTGTGTGTGGATAGTGAAGAAGGTCTGCATGTATTCAGAGAGCTGTGAGCATGACTGGGGACTTCCCTGGACATTACTGAACTTATCAAAGCTGAATTCTGCCTTTGTTTTCTTTTGGAAACTATAGCATTGCCTGTGTTTCTGTGTAGCGAGGGAGCATTCCTGTAGTGGACACGAGTCTCCTTCCCCTCTCTGTCCTCCCTTCCTTTTATCCACAAGCCTTTTTTTTAGTGGTAATTTCATTTCATGCCTCAGAGCAAAGAACTTAATGTTTCAGTCCAAATCTCTTTCAAAGGTGCACGGTGGCCTCTGAAAAAGTTCAGCTTTGTTAGCCGAGCCAGATGTCACTTGTGTAATCCCTTTAAAAAAAACAACAAAAAACATACCGTTGAGACACGGATATGATGTGAGCTTATAAGGAATCCGCAGCGGGGGGAGAAAGTCTTTAAAAATGGCCTAGGCTTTGTTCAGGATCACAGTTTTTATTCTCCATGTTGTGCTGCTGTTGATTGACAGGATAATTTCCTCCTCTTGTTGAGATGTGTGTTGAAGCAGGCAGGCCTGTGTTCAATCCAGGACCACCCTAAATGACTGTATTAAAAGTATTTCCTTCCCACAGAACCACAGCTACTAGGGAGCGCGTTAAGACGCATACCTCCGTGCTTTGTTTTGTTTTTTTGTTTTTTTTGTCGCATGTGCGTTTCAGACCCTCTAAACAGTTTCTTGTGCACTTCGGCAGGTTCAGTTTGAAAAATGCTCAGATGCAAAAATGCGAAAGCTGATATTTATTTTGCCCTTTTTTTTTCTTTCAACTAGTCAACAATTAGTGGTTTCGAAGATAAATTGAGATAAATACAGAGGGAAAGAAATGAGATGATCCATTGTACAGGATACAGCGTTGAGTCAGTACAACAATATAAATAGTACTGTAACCGTACAGTATAGCAGTTCACCACGTTAATGGGGTTTAAAATGTTTCCGGTGTTGCAGCAAAATCACTTTTAATGGTAAAGAAGTGAATAAGTCAGTACAAATCTCTCGTAGACCTTGCAGTCAGAAGACCAAAACTTCATGTCTGATAGAACCTGTGAAGCTCAGACTCCATCCAGCACACCAGCTGTAGAGCAGCGTCAAAGCTTCTGCTTGGAACCGGTCGGCGTTCATTTTTCCCAGCTTGTGTTTTACCTGGGAATGTGCCATGGATTGCTGCAGATGTGTCTGAGGGTTTTTTTTTTTTCTCAGCAAGAGCCAGCTGTTCTCTGGAAAGGAAAGAGCGTCTGCAATCTGTTCTTTCTTACGTTAACACACGGCTGCCTCTTCAAAATGATCCTTTTTCAGTTCGTTACAACTAATGAATGGTTACGGCTAGGGTTACCAGGTGGGCTTGGAACTTTTTTTTTTGTTCTTTTTTTTTTGGGTGTTAATTTAGGTTTTACTTGTATAAACTCCTGCGATATTGTTTTCACTCTGGAGATTTGCTACGTGTGAGATCACGTTACCTTCTCCCATTTTAGTTTCAGACCATTCTTTGCGCGTTATGATATTTTCAGTCATGTTTTTTATTTATTTTTCTTTAACAAGCAATCAAAAATGAAGTTTGCTGCATTAAAACACGCTTGTTTTCTATAGCTCTGTCTTAAGCGTGCCTGAGAAGACCAGTGTAAGCACCTGAACTCGTGTCGCAATAGTTTATTCCCCCCCAAAAAAAGAAAAGGTTACAACAGAGTGAATCCCTGCAGCTCGGTGTAACTCTGTGGAGAAGCAGTCACGCTCCAAATGTTTATGCTGATAAGCAAGCTCGGCCAAGTAACGCTGAAATCCGATTATCCCTCTTTTAAAGTGTTGTAAGTTTAAAACATTCGGTAAAGATTTGTAGGAAAATGTATTTTTACTTCGTGTAACATAAATGTTCCTATGGTTGAGAGCATCAAAATCCTGAGTAATTAAATTCATATAACGTAAAGTAAAAATGTTAAAGTATTTAATTAATCAATATGCTCTAAAGCGTTGCTGATGTACCAACACAGCTCAGATGAAAGTCCTAAAACTTTAGAGTGTGATGGTGTTCTGGTTCATTGGCATCTTACCCCCCCCCCTGATTTTTGCCCCAAGCAACAATAAAAAGCGGCAAGATAAGTCTGTTATGGCTATTTAATAATAATATATATACACACACACACACACACCAACCAATGAGTTGTACCTTTTAGGGTTAGGACCGCTATCTGGTTTTCTATTGATTCACAACACTGAGACTTGTGATGGATGGGAAGGCAGAACTCCAGAAGTACATCCTTTTCAACCCTTGTGTGTACAAGCTGCAACCTTGGCACATAATTGCATTACACTTACATTTGCAGCATTTAGCAGACTACCTTATCCAGAGCGACTTGCATTTCAAGCTCAAGGGCCCAACAGCGGCAGCTTGGTGGTGCTGGAGTTTGAACTCATGACCTTTCGATCAGTAGCCCAACGTCTTAACCGCTGAGCTACCACTGTGATGCGTCATGTATTTACCTCCTCAAACCGTATACCGTATAGCCGATGTTATTGCTTTAACGAGCGGATACGTTTGAATGTCGGCTGATCTAAAGCTAATACTTACTCTAAAGCTAATTTATATCACACGACTCGTTTAAAAGTGACGTCGCGCTACTTTGTTTACCGTTGAGACACTGAGCAGCCGTGTTGTTTGGATGTCTCGTTTTGATCTCTGCCACGCAGGAGACCATACCGAGATTACAAGGATGCATTCTGAGTCGAGGGTTTGGGGTTTTTCCTAGCTCGAGTTTGGAGTTTTCAGTTACTAGTTTCTAATCGAATGCATCTTTCATGCCCTGTGTCCTTTCCCCTTCGGTGAATTGGTTTGCGTTTTGCATTTGGTCTCACCGCTGCTTCATCTGGAAAAAGCAGAAAAGCTGAATTATTATTTTTTTTCTGTATCACAGTAGGAATTCATTAAAACAACAACAACAAAAAAACATACAACTAAAGCGTGAACATCGCCACGTTTTGGAATTGTATAGTTAAGTTCATCTTGACTGGTAAAGACTGTGATGCTCACTCTATCGTTTAGCAATAAACATTTTGAGATGAAATTCTTTCTGCTTTTATCACCGTGAACACTGGAAGCAGTTTAAACTTGATCTGTATGGTGTGCTGAAACCCTGCTGTTATAATTGTTGAGCGTTGATGTTAATTAACATGTTTAGCCAGCACTGTAATTACTCATCGTATCAACCTATGGGCTACGAGCGAAGTGTTGATGTGTGTGTGTGTGTGTGCCTGTGCGTGCGTGTGTGAGGAGCAGTCCACATATCTGAGCGCTGATCTTTGTGCCTAATGGCCTTTAACATAAACACAGCAAACCCTTACCAGCAATTATTGCCTCCACAAAATGCCGGCGCTTTTCTTTCCAGTGTTCAATTGCGGTGAAATAAATGACTCTCTGCCTTCAGTATGCGCCCGGCTTAGAGAGGGCTTATTTCCCCCCTCCCGTTTTCACTCACCGCTGGCTATGCATGTTCATTATTGCGCGATGATGGAAACAATTTGAGCACGTGCATTGCGGCCGTTCTGTAGGCTATGATGTCATACGTGGCAGCACATGCAGGCAGGATGTGTGTAAAAAAGCAGCAGTAATCATGGTTGTCATCATTATTGAGTGACCCCCACCAGCACATACACACACACACATACACAGACACACTTTACAGGCCTTTTTCCTTTGCACAAAGCACCTGGAACCTGGCATCAGAAAACTGGAACTGTGCTTTTTCCATCAGCAGTCTACTTCCTTTATTTATTTATTTATTTATTTATTTATTTAATGAAATCGTTTTTGGTACCGGTTCAAGATTCTCAGAGAAGGACTTACGGTTTCGTTGCTGATGATACGTGACGCCAAAAATACACAACTACTTCTTTTATACGGATGCAGTCCTGGTACTAGTACCTGATCTGTTCCCCACTTCAAATTCATTTCTTGTCAGCTCAGTTCCAGTACTAATATGCAGCTGGTCTGGAACTGAGCACTAGTGACATCAGGAACCAAAGGCTGGCCGTTATTTTGTCACAACAATTCAAGTGTTTCAATTTTTACACGGCCACCGTTAACATAAATAGTGCAAGTGGTTGTTGTAGTGCTGAATGAGTGATGTGTTATGCGTTAATGCAATACTGTATGTGCTTCATGTTTACCATTTTGTTTTGTTTTGGTTTTTTTAAATATAAATTGCGTAATATTTATATGGTGGGCAGAAATTTCCAGCAACATTTGCATTACTTGAGGACATCGCGTCATGCATTTGGGAAATGCCACATCTACTAACAAAATAGTTCAGTGTCTTAACCAGTGGCTAGGTCCTTAAAAGTCTCTTAAATCAGTCGAGGTTTGCAAGGAGTGAAAGAGTGGGCTTTTTTTTTCTTTATTCAAAAAAAAAAAAAAGATCGTTTCTAAAGAGCCGTGGGCGAAGATGCTGACATTGAACTGATTTTATCCTGTATGTAATGAAACACTTGGGCGTGCTCTTGTAGGAAAGTAGCCAACGACAACAGCGGTTTGCCAGTGCTAGCAATTTATTTACCTTTATGCCACGTTTTATTTGTTTATGGTTGTATGGAACGTATATAAAACAAGTTCGTTCCTATTATCGGTTACATTATAGCGGTTATAAACTGTTCCCTTAGTTGTATTGTGAAGTTAATAAGACGGTCGGTAACACTGTAAAATGCAACAGCCGACACTGGAGACTCCTTCCAAGCATGTTCAAAACTTCACCTTGGAAAGATCGATGAAGTGATGATCCGTTCCTGTCTTCTCTCGTGTTGGTGGTAAATGAACTAGGACTACAACCTCGGGTTGCCTTGACTCGCGTCCAGTTTTTTGTTTTTGAACGCGTGTTGTAAAAACACTCTCTAGGTGTTGCCTTTCACCTTTTGCACCAGAAAAGCAGGGTGCTTTCCCCCCCAGGATAAGCCGATTGTGTAGCACTGAGAAAACAACTTCCCAGAAACCTCCAGGAAAGGTTGAGCTTGTGCCACATGCTGGAAAGTCTGAGAGGATCTCAGCCGGCCCGGGGTGGGGACGACACTCTGCCAACATCTGCCAAGGGTTCATTTTGAAATCATGGATTTTCCTCAACAAAGTCACTTACTCACATATACACTGGAGGTTTTTTTTTCCCCCTTCATTGAGGGGTTTTGCTGCTTTGTAGGGTGTGTGGATAAACACACTCATAAAATGTCATCCTGTTGACTGAATGTGACAAACATCACGGAGTGTCCTTCTACACCTCCTTCTGCAAAGTACTCCGCGAACGAAAGCTCGAGAGATTCATTTGCGTTTGTGAAGACATCTGGACACGATGCTGCTTCAGAAATGAGAAACGGTCGATCGTAAACAGTCGTGCCTCGTCATGGTATATTTTTAATTCTGAGAAAAAGTAAATGTTTAAATCTCAGCCTCCGTCCTCCGTGCGTCACGTTCCGGTGACGAGGAAATATTCAGCAGACTAACATCCATCGTAATAAGTCGAGCGGTTGAGGGAAGGGAGAATTTTAATCCAGTTCCTGTTGCTCTAAAATTGTGGTTCGTGATGCCTCGGAGAATTTGGCCCAATTTGGGACGGGGAACGCTGTCGGAGGCCCTTTCAAGGAGGTTATTTTTTGCACTTTCATGAATGAGACCAGGATGTTGGCGGGGAGTGCAGTCAAGGTCACTGGCAGATTAGCAAGGGATATAAGGGCCATAAGGGCTACTACTTATGACTCCCAAGTAACCTGTGCATTAATCTGCGAGTGTGCGTGAGGAAGAAAGCGGAAAGTGTGTGTGTGTGTGTGTGTGGGTGTGTGTACAGTATGTGTGTCTGTGCAGATGGGGCACCGCTAAGTTCCGGGCCAGGCCTTTTTACAGAGCTTTTCTTGTGGTCACACATGTGTGTGATTTGAGCCCATAGCCAGGCTCAACCAACCCCGTCTCCCCCTCCCTTCACCCCTCCCAAACTATGTTCCCATAATTCATGTGGGCCTGAGATCCGACTCGGCTTATGGAAGCAAACATTTCTTTTTTGGCCGCAGTGATGTGGGCGCACCAATCAAGCGTTAGTTCTGCGTGCGATTGCTCAGCCATTCTGACAGTGCGGTCTTTCTTTTTACGAGAGGACTTCTGTTCGGAGTTGTGTGTGGTGTGTGTGATGTGTGGTTTGGCCTAGATATTCAGAATGGAACGAGGACACACGGATGAGTGAATGGAGGCAACTGAGACAATTACATCCGCTGGCTTAAGAAGCGTGCACTGTGTTTCCACTTCCCCAGCTACAGTACTTTTTTTCCCTCTCCCCCAAACCATGGACTAGGGGGTGGAACTTGTCTCACTGAATATCACTGATTGGTTCAAATGCAAGTTTCTTTGGCCAGCACTAAGAAAACCTGTGTTTACGAAAGCTTGTTTTATACCAGAGGCACTGCAGGACGAACGGCGTACCAGAGTCTTTCCATGACGTTTTGTTTTTATACAAGTCCAAAACATTGCAGGAATCTTTGTACATGCTTCGATGGCCGTGATCGTTCTGGAAACAGCAAGAAAGCGTGAAGTTTGTAAACATGTTACACTTCATGTTGCATCATATTTACACCATAAACAACAAATCTTCATTCTTCTGGAGATTCGCCTAGTTGCTGTATTTCATCGCATGCTGACATGTTGTCTCATCCCTTCTAGTACTTGTCCTTGCAGTGTGTATCCAAGAAATATGTCGAGTTCTTGTTCAGGATAGTTTTGACACTTTTGAGCACCTAAAGTTTTTGGAATTTTTTTAAACCTTTATTAACTGCATATTTCAGACTGGTATTGTAAGATTTTTATCATTCGTTCTGAGTTGAGCGTAGATTATGGGTGTTAACCATCTATAACCATAAAAGCTTGTTTGATGTTCTAGGTAGAACCCAATAGTGTTTCCCTTTTCAGAAAACATTTTGAGTAGAGCCTGTTAAAGCTAGCCATCTAAAAAAAAAACCTTATCAAAAAGCCATTTCCCCCAGTACCAGATAGAAAATATGTTCTATAGCACCAAAAAATGTTTTGTTTGTTTGTTTGTTTTTGTTTTTTAAGAAAGTTAGAACAAGTAACCATCCAAATATGCTTTAATGAAATAATGACTGTAAATTTAAAGTAAGAAGCCATTTTCCCTTATACCCTCTTGAAACATTTCCATCTTTTGGTTCGTTTCTCTGGAACAGGTTCTATGTAGAACCTGACAAGTTTTTACATTTCAGAAAAGGTTCGAAGTAGATAACACCTGAACGAATTCTTCATCCAACCATTCAAAGAACCCTCGAGGAATGCTTTTATTATAAATTGTAACATTGTATATTTTATTTGAAAAACAATTTCTCGCATACCCTCTTAGAAAATGTTCCATTTTTCCAGTATTGTCGTTTAACAATACTGGAAAAAAGTTAAAAGTTAAACCTTTTGAGAAAATTAGACCACTCGGAAAACTCCAAAGGAACTTGTATATACGAATTTGAAGAACTTATGTGGAAAAATAAGAAGTCTGCCTGTATTATAGAACATTTGGTTTGTCTCTTTGGGGGAACCCTTATAGGTTGTACATAGAACCCTACAAAAAAAGTAAAACCATTTAAAGGAAGCTCTAACCATCTCAAGCTTAATGATCGAAAGTAACCGTTGTCGTGTGTGCGTGTGTTTCTCTATTCCTAGTTGAACCTGACGAAGACCCGCATATGTTCCACCAGGTCCACCGATTTGATCTGTCCCGCATTCCCGAGGGAGAAGCCGTGACTGCCGCCGAATTCCGTGTCTACAAGGATTTCGTGCACGAACGTTACGAAAACGAGACCTTTCACGTCAGTGTGTATCAAGTGCTCCGGGAATACGATGACAGGTAACCACGCAGCTGTGGACTGTGAACTTTTGTGTGTGTTTAGATTATATTCGACCTGTTTGTGATGCCGCTTTTTCCAGTTGGATGTTTGTTTGTCTTCTTCTTGTCCTGAATAGTCAACCCAGTGTGTGAAGTCAGCCTGCAGCTGTGGTGTGTTAGAGTTTTATTAGAGTTTAGTGTGAAAGCATGAGAGAAGGACTGGGTGAACTGTGCGAGATGAAACATGTGCTGCCGCCCACTCAGTCTGGGTCTGAAAACGCGCACATGCGCACACGCACTGATGGGCCTGCCCGATGGTAGGTGTCCTGTGCCAGGTCTCCCACTGAATTCCTGCAGCTGATTTACAGCACAGCTGTTAGCACGTCGGCCATTACAAAACCATTACTGTCAGTTAGTGAGCTGTAGAGGCTTGAGCAGGAGAGATGGGCGTCTATCTCCACCATCTACACTCGCCTGTCTTTTCATCTCCAGCCATATCGCCAGTCTGATCCCAGTGTTCCTTCTGAGCAGCATGTTCTCAGTTCGTTCTAGCTCAGTTTTTTTTCTTGTTTTTTTTTTTCCTTTCACTCACACACACTCTACATCAGTTCCACGCTCAAACTCCTTATCACCCCTCTGGCAATGTGAATCATCGCTCGTACACCTTTTGTGATGCAGACGAGTCACACAGACAGACGCCGTCTGCCCAGTGTCCCCCAGGGGGCTGAAACCCGACCCGCAACCATGCCATTTGTTCCTCAGATCCGCTCCAGTATCTCTCCTGAATCAGACAGGAATTTTAATCTGCGATAAGAGACGTCCCAATTTAACGAGGTTGATCTGGGACGAGATGCAGAGGGCAGGCTCTGGCCTGTCGACTTTAACTTTTGTGATGTTTTCTGCTTTATTTTGTTGATGCCACAAAGGCATCACAACCCCCCAGACACACAAGTATTTACTAGTCATATATAAGTCATGAAAGCTTCTAGTGATTAGAGTCATTGTGGGTTTTTTTTGGGAACATAGGTTGTGCATGACTTCAGGTCCTGTTAATTGTAGTTCTGCAGTCGTGGTATGATGAGGTGTTTTTTTTTCCTGTCGCACAAATAGGAATATGAAATGAATAGACAGTACGCGTATAGACTGTATGCGGTTCTTCCCAAAACTGTTTCCACAAAGCATGAAGAAACCAATTGTGTAGGATGTCTTTGTATGACCTCCTCAGCCATCATCAGTGCCTGATCTGATCTACCTAATGCTCTTGTAGCTGAACGATCACAAATCCCCACAGCCATACTCTGAAATGTAGTGGAAAGCTTTCCCAGAAGAGTGGAGGTTATTATAACAGCAAAGGGGGATTAAATCTGGAATGGGATTTTCAAAAAGCATGTATGGATGGATGTGATGGTCAGATGTTTTGGCCATATAGTGTAGATGATGTAGATGTCTTTTGTGCCAATACAACCGATACATTTAAAAATAATAATAATAATAATAATAACAATAATAAATAAATAAATAATAATATTAATAATAATAATTTTAAGGTCTCTCAAACAGGGTGTTTTAGTGGTTAGCATGTTTACCTTGCACCTTGGGGGTTTGAATCCCGCCTCTTTGGAGTTTGTATGTTCTCCCTGTACTTCGGGGGTTCCACCAGGTACTCCGATTTCCTCCCCCAGTCCAAAGACCTGAGTAGTAGGCTGATTGGCATTTCCAAATTGTCTGTGGTGTGTAAATGGGTCTGTGAATGTCATGGGTTGGATAGGGTTTCCCCACCTTGTGCCCCAAGTTCTCCATGATGGGCTCCAGGCTCCCTGCGATCCTGTGTAGGATAAGCGGTATGGAAACAACTTAATATATATTATTTTACTGCATATTTTTTTAAGGCAGGCGCAGTGGCTTAGTGGTTAGTAAATTTGCCTCGTACCTCCAAATTTGGGGCGGGGGGGGGCTCTGTCCTGTGTGCGTTGCGTTCCCGTGTTCTCCCCATGCTTTTGGGGTTTCCTCCCCCAGTCCAAGGATATGTGTAAGCTGGTCGGCATTTCCAAAATGTCCTTAGTGTGTGTGAATGTGTGTGATGGGTTGGCACCCCATCCAGGGTGTCCCCCCTCCTTTTGCCCTGTGTTCCCTGAGATAGGCCCCAGACTCCCCTGTGGCCCTGTGTAGGATAAGCGGTGCAAAAAATTTGATGGATGGATGCATGTTCTAAGGCAGGAAAGGATTAAGGGTAGAATAATATATTACATTTGTGCAAAGCCCCTGACCCGTAATTGCTTGGATAATATGATCTCTGAATTGCACGTCTATTTGGCTAAAGGAATCAGTGTGAATGTAAATATTTATGCATATTTATAATACCATACAAAATGAAAAGCTTTTGAACACAGAATATGTGTTGCCTTTGACCGACACGTTTATAAATTCATATATGTTTGCGTGTGTGTTCCTGGCAGGGATTCAGATCTGTTCTTGCTGGACTCGCGAGTGATTTGGGCTGCAGAAGAGGGCTGGTTGGTTTTTGATCTCACAGCGACCAGTAACCATTGGATTTTGCACCCGGGTCAGAACCTGGGCTTGTTGCTTGTTCTGGAGAGTGCAGATGGTGGGTCCATTCTCTCCTCCTCTTTCTCTCCCTCTATAATATGCTATATATAATTTTATTGTCTTCTTTCTTTCTTTACTTATTTGTTTATATATATATATATAATTAAGTTGTTTATTTATTTTAACTCCTGCTCTGAAAAGATAGCTGAATGGTTTTGTCTTTCTCCGTTTTCCCCTACAGGTGACCGTGTGAACCCCAGGGTTGCAGGGCTGGTGGGCAACCAAGGACCCCAGAACAAGCAGCCATTCATTGTGGCGTTCTTTAGAGCTACGGGCGTCCGTTTGCGCAGTGTCCGCTCAGCTCCCGGACACAAACAGAGGAACCAGAACCGCCCAAAGACTCCTAAACACACACCGCCTTCCAGCCAGGAGGCCCTGAGGTTGGCAGAGGCTGCAGGTAGCGTATTTTATGTTGGTTTGAATAAATTGCATACACTACAGTACTGTTGGTTATGTAGCGATGCTAAAACTTTTATAGATTAATGATTATGGAGTGGAGGGATACACACCTTGTTTTTTTTTCCCCCCTTTCTTTAATGTGATTTATGTATTTATTTATCTATCTATCTATATATCTATTTATTTATTTATTTAACAGAGAACGTCAGTGTGGACCCTAAACAGGGCTGCAAGAAACATGAGCTGTATGTCAGCTTCAGAGAACTGGGATGGCAGGTATAGTGAAAGACTTGAAAAATCTCTCTCTCTCTCTCTGAGAGAACAACACATGTGTCGTCCCCATACCCCCCCAAATCTCTTTCATTATTTTCCTCCTTCACAACCTTTCTCCATCTCTCCCTGTGTATCCAGGACTGGATTATTGCCCCAGAAGGCTATGCTGCATACTACTGTGAGGGCGAGTGTGCCTTCCCTTTAAATTCCTACATGAATGCCACCAACCACGCCATCGTGCAGACGCTGGTAAGTTCACCGCAGGGTGTATTACATAATCTACACAGCAATGCTGCACGAACTACTCTTACTTATGCCCAGCACTTCATAACAATGCATGTATTCGTGCTCAAATATTTACAATCAACCGCCGAGTATAGTCATTATTTCAGTACTCATCATACCCTGGTGGAGTTGAATTCTCCAGTCTGATTCGTCAAAAGGTGTCGATTTTAAAATTTTCTAAAACGTTTTCAGATCACAAGTTTATATTAATGTGCTGGTAACAATATAGTAACAACTTGCACAGGGACCAATTTTATTTATTTATTGATTCATTTGTTAAACATGTATTCATTGATATGGTAAAACGTAAAGCTGTAACTGCCATGAGAAAGTCTTCTAGACGGAGGGCTAAACCACGTGACTGATGGTTTATCGGTGCCATGACAAGTTGCGTATTTGATCTTGTTCTCTTTAAGAAAGAGAAAACTCTCGGCTGGTGTGGGAACAGTGGTTTGTAGCTGTCTTAATGCAAGTGATTGCAGGATATAACCTATTTTGTGGACATTCCACAGCATTAAATGTAACTATAAACGTTGAAAAGATAAAAAGTATGTATCGTTCTTTAATACATTACAAAATGTACGTCATGTCAAATTTCTGTAGTGTAAGAGGAATAAAACCCTTCGGAACATGCTGTGATTACAAAATAATCAACCGGTAACATTATTTTCCAATAACAGCACGTATTTTATTCCTTACTTACCGTATATCTCATCATGCGATATCTCTTGCACATGTGCAGTATTTTTATTTAGTTAACAAGCACAATCATATACTTTCTACGTAATTTGTCTGTTTAACTGTGTAGCACATTTACACTGATGGACTGGAACAATATCGATTCCTGATCGGAGGGGAAACTGCCACGTTAATCTTCTTTTATTAATTCCATTTCTCTTGCAGGTCCACTTCATAAACCCAGACTCGGTCCCGAAGCCGTGCTGCGCCCCCACTCAGCTCCACGGCATCTCCGTGCTGTATTTCGACGACAGCTCCAACGTCATCCTGAAGAAATATCGCAACATGGTAGTCCGAGCGTGTGGCTGCCACTGACTGACACACGCGCTCAGACGTACACTCGGAGGACGGAAAAGGAAGAGGTCGGATTGAGGCCAGCCGTGCCTTCAGGAGCCATACGTTTAATAGGACTCGTTATTGGAGGGGGGGAAAAAAAAAAAAAAGCTGGACCACTGTGCTGTGCCCACGTGTTTCATGTGTGTCACAACCGCAGCCAAGTCGAGTGGGAGCTGCTTTCATTGTATGCTGTAAAAAAAAAAAAAAACGTCCAGCAATGTGCACATGAAAAGATGTGTTTAAATTAGTATTAGGCACACTGTCCTTGCTTGAGTCACCGGAGACCAGGTCAAAAACAATATCAGTGTGATGAACAGTGGGAAATTCTTTTCATATTTGGCGCACAGGAATCAAAGTGACGTAAAAGTCTTGCCCCCTCACCCCTCCCCAGTCAGCTCTGAAGGTGTGTGTGTTCCCTTGTGGCAAAACCCCCGTCCCACACACTGCATTTATCACACAGCCGAGTGTTCAGCATGTGTTAACTGCCGGCAACAGGACCATCACATACTCCGTCCTCTCCTCTGAAGCAGGTCCAAAGCTGCGGGTGGCGGCCCGGACAGCAGCATGTGTTTTTCATCTGCGTTCTCTCTGTAGACCGGATGATAAAGCAGCTAAATAGAACTGTCTGGATAGGGACAGGTGCAATTGATTTTTTATTTAAATTTTTTTTCTCTCTCTGCAGAGAACTGGAATTCTACAGCTGTTCTTGGTCATGTGAATGTTATTATACAACAGAGCTTATGGAGACTCTCAATAATGAGGGAATACAACTTTCAAGTCCAGATGTTTTTGGAGAAATGGGAGTCTTTTTAGAACTTATATTCCCATTTGTCAAGTTGATCATCAAACTCATAACTACAATCAGATGGGGATTGGCTCTTTTTATTGCACAAATCCAACAAATATTCTTGCCTTAGGACAAATTTTTTTTTTTTTAAGAAAATGACAATTATTTTATTCATCTGTTGCTATTATTTTTTACAAAACACCTAAGTGCAATTTCATAGTAAGTTGATTTATAGAAAATATGACCCCTTTCATCGTGTAAGCTGGTGCGTGTGTGCGTGTGTGCGTGCGTGCGTGCGTGTGTGCGTGTGTGTGTGTATAGTTGTATTATAAAATAAACTTTGTAACTCTGTCGTTCTGTTTGCTATTATTGTGTGTTTCTGAGTTCTGGGGCTGAACTGTGTCTCCTTCTCCGTTTACTCGGTTTTGCTCCCTCTGCACTATTCAGAATGCTGACGTCACCCACACCTGTGCCAGGATGAGCAGGCTCAGCAGGTGGAATAGGTACAGGTGTTAGAGCCAGGCACACGTCCCCCAGGTGCAGCTGTTGGCAGCGGAGGCAGCAGAGATTAGCGGTTCTCTCAGGGCTGCAAGAAGACCAGCCACGACCGCACACAAACAGCGGGTACTCCTCACACACCTCCAGCGAGATCTGCAGAACACAACCAGGCTTTATTGGTGTAGCAGCCGAACAACTCATTTAATGTGGAATGTAACGAATAGGGGCGAACATGCAGCTGTGATCTACTAATTCACACTTCCTGTAAAGCTCCTCCAGCTTTGTCGTTGTCGAAGATCACACTTACAACATAAGCTAGGTGCTAGGTTGCTGAACTTCAAGGGAATGATGCAGAATCTATTTGCTGTTTTGGAAATAGCAGTGAATATCAGCATATTACATATTATTTCATGTGTGTAGTAAACGATTTTCTCGTGGATACCCAATCACTCACAGCACTTTTCCACTAAACTGGCATGGTACAGAAACAAGTGATTTTGTGATTATTTCCAATGGTGGCTGATTTAAGTACCCATATTAAGTTTGGCCAGCCTTCTTGCCAGGGTGTAAAGAATACAGAATATGATTGGAGCCAGAAATAGTGCAGACCTTTTAATTGGGGGGGGGGCAAAAAACCCAAACTGTGGCTGCATTTTTACCTAGCACACCACATTTTCAATAATATGTGAACAGTCTGGGGTTTAACCGATCAAGCTACAATCTACTGCCACTCTGGAAAGTTCTTTTTTGTTCAATGGCTTTGTTTTTGTTTTTTTCCACTTGGAACCCAAATGGTATGTAAAAGGTCAACCAAATCTCGAAGGTTCTCAGTCATTGCTACTGTTGTTGGCAAATAGCATTACATGGGAAATGATGTATTGTGTCTTTATTAGAGCCATGGAGGTTACTATAACTGAACTTAAAAATTAACTTGTCTAAGCTGGCGTTAATATAGACTTGCATGTTTTTGAGTTATTGAGGTTTGATCGAATTCATCCAGTTCAAGTGACTTCGAAAAAGACTAAAAAGTTGGTGGCTTGTGATTTCCACCATTGTAGCAGCATTTAAAAAAATCACAGCAGTAGTACAAGGAGTTCTGGATCCAGATTAAAAACTACCGTGCTGTACCACACTGTCCAGTGGAAAAGCACTTTTGAGGACCCTGAGAAAATCTAAATCTCTAGGTTTACTAAAGGATTTTTCTTCTCCTCTAATTGCATTTTAACCATTGTTTTGTATATGTACCTTGGCATGGAGGTTATCCTCAACCTGCACCTCCAAACAGATCAATCCAGGTTTATCAGAGCATGTGATGTTCTTCACAGTGAACCTCGTCAGACTTAACTCTGGGCATGATGTAGTACAGCACTCAAAATCCTCCAACTGTAAGTCCTCTACACGCTTCAGCCGACCCCCAGCAAGCTCAATCAGAGAGCCCTCAAAATAGCGTGACAAAAGCTGAGAGGACGGTAACGAAAGTTGCTGCTCTCGTGTCTCTGCTTTTTCACTCCTGGCCAGCAGAGGGTGCTCATCTCTCATAGTCACTTCAGTCCCTGACTTTAGTGGCTCATTGTTGGAACAAGACTGGTGAATAACAGGAAACCGCTGGTGTTGGAGATCTTCTGTCTTGGCAGCACTTGCTTGTGATAAGTCCTTAAGCTCTGAATAATATTTGTGCCTGGAAAGATCTGTTCCGGACTCGGCAAACTGACCAGAATTCTGCTTCATTCCCTCTCTTGCGTAGTCCCTCTTCCTCATCCTTGAATCATTTTTAACACTCTCATTCTGTAGTCTCTCGTCCCACTGAGCACCGCTCACACTCCCCACATCAAAGTGCCCACTTGGGGCATCTTTATGAAGAACCCTTCTGGTGTAATGAGACTGCAAAGTCCGAGGTACAGGCTTTATAATTTTGGGCTTGGACTGATTGGGGAACCTTCCATAGCTTTTAAATAGCACATCTCTTTGTTCTGTAAGAGGAATGTAGTTCCAGTAGGAAGAAGTTCCATAAAAATCATGGACACTCATCGGATCATTCCTATTATGGTTCGACACACCTAATAGCTGTTCGCCTCTTTCAAAATATGGACCCCATGAAGGGACAGTACCATTGCCACCTAATTGGTGTAAAAGAACTTGGTTTGAGGCACAGCCAGCATCAGTCCACAGTGGATGATATGTAGCTGCAGAATGAAGATTGATGTAAGAGAATTGAGTTGCTGGTTCCCGTGTCCTCCTGGATCTCTTGAGGTTATTCTGATTCCAGAAAGGAGAAGGCGTCTTGAAAACCGGCTCAGCTGAAGCTTCATTTAAGTTTTCTCTTGAATTCCTCTTCTTGGGTGGGAGGGTTTTTGGAATGGAAGGAGAGCCCCTTAGGCCATTGGCTGCCATATTGAGGCCAAGTATTCTAACACACTACTTTCAGATGGTGTGTTTTTCACATGTTGCTTGACTGTCAATAAAGGTTAAATGGCTGTATTTCCATGTGATTTAGTGTTTAATCCAATTTAAGGGAATTTATCCAGTCCAGAGTTCAAAGGTTGTGGATTTCTAGGTCGACGCATCAGTGTTCATTGGGTTTGCCTCAGTGTGAAGTCCAAGACGTGTCCGTCTCCTGTTAGAGGACAAATGTGTTATTGCACTCTTTTTGATAAATGTGTAAGCATTTTGGTTACAAAAACATGTATACTTTTCGAGTAGAACCTTACCACAGAGTACTTCACAAAATCCAAACTATCCAAAGAACCCCGTGGTGAACCTGTTTATTAAAGAGTGTACATTCAGGACTTGTATGTCTGATGTGTTTTTTGCTAAGCTAGGGGTTCTCGGCTCCAGTCCTAGAAACCCACTGCCCTACACTCTTAAAAAAGGTTTCCCAAGGATTCTTTGGATGGTTATCGGTCCAAGCTTTCTAAAGGGGTTCTATTTGGAAGCTTTTCTGAAACAAAATCCCTTCCCCAGAGGTTTCCCCAGGGCTACAAGCTGAAAAACTCTTTAGAGTGCTACTAGGAACCTTTTTTTTTCCCTAAGTGTACACTGACTTTTAAGTTCCCCCTGACCTCATCAGCCATGGTTCAGTTCCTGAGGGAGTTGATAATGAGCTGATGAATTGGTTGTGAGATAAACACACGGTGGCCCAGAGATTAAAGTTCTGTGCTAGTGACTAGAAGACTGTGAAATCAAATCCCATGAGTTCCAATGTTGAGGCCTTAACCCTCAAGTGCTCGGCCATATGCTTGGACTGTATTCTGGATCACTTTTAAGTGGCTTTGGATAAAAGCGTCTGCCGAATGAATAAATGTAGATGTTGGGAGTGGGGGAAAACTCGAAACTCTGCAGATCAGATCAGACTGCACGCCTTTTTTGGGAGTTGGGAGCCCGTTCTAAAGGAAACGTGGTGAATTATGTGGTTAGGTGGCAATTATGCAATGAGCATAATGGAGCAATGACCAAAAAAAAAAGAGAAACACCACCAAAGTGTAATATACCGAATGGGAAAAGTTTTCTTCAACATGCTGAATATAAAAGGGTGAAGGTTGGCTTTCTGAAATATTCAATGAAGGTCCTTAAAACTGAGACTCCACAGTAAACTGAGCACTGGGCAACAGGTCATATCACTGCACATGTAACTCCCCACGCTGATCACATTCATCTGGTCAATGAAGTGGCAAGTGTGTTGTGAGGAAAATAGCTCCAAAACAAGTGCTTTCTTTCAGCGCTTTCAGTCCCCGGCATTCTATAACGTGATACTTGATTAAAGTCTGCAAATTTCAACCTCTTCTCTTGTCTAAGAGCGT